>OW679200.1:129103691-129182140 GCA_940337035.1 Agriotes lineatus | reverse complement strand
AAAATATTGAAGTCCACACTTGTTTTATTATTGAATCACAAAATATACACGTCTTTTAAATGTATGTTATCTATTTTGTAATGTTTAGTGTTACTGGATAAAAATGTGTTGTAGATTTCTTCTGGCGTATTTTTCCTTTTGTTTGTTGAAATCTCATTAGTTTCTTTAATTGCTACTACGTACTCATAAACTGTATCTGTAAAAATAAAATTACAAAATATTAATGCAATTAAAATAGAAATATCATTGTATGTTTCTGTCCGCCGTTACTAAGAAGTTGATTAATCGTGTAGTAGTTTTTCATCTTTGTGCGCTATTGAAAGGGACTAGACACCGAAGGGTAAAAGAAGCAAAAATAATTAACTTTTAAATAATAATTTAGCAAGATCAGTATACACAATACTATACATTCTGGCTTATTTAGAATAGTTTGTAGTTACATAATAGCGAAATATTTACTGGTTACAATACTGCATTTCTTGTAAGTATAGATGTATTTGGTGAAAAAAGATTCAGCACAAATCTGAGGTGAAATGTGAAATTAATTAATATGACAGTTTTTAAACATCGCTATGCGACTGCCAAAAATCCTGATTATTGGTGGAATGAATTTTTACTTGTCATTTATTTTAGTTTTTCACACAATATGAGTGAGTGTAATCAAAAATTTATCAGTGAATTGTCTAATAGTCCTATAGTAATGGCCTTTCTATTACCTAATACGAAAAGTTTTCTTTTAAAAGCAACGCAGCGCTGCAAGTATCTGAATCCGCTGAAAAAGTAGGTGGCGCTCTCTATCATGAAACATCCGTACTCTTCGATGTAGCTGCGCAGTTTCCTGTCACGTGAAGCGCGCCAACAGAAGGCATTTCAAGAGCGCGATCCTCTTTGCGAGGACTGAGTGCACGCATAAAAGAGTGCACCTGTAGATAAGCTTATCTTTTAATTCCCATATATTTGACAGAGAGAAAATACTCCGGATCAATAATACAGTAGGACATGGGGGCGGACGAACATACGGTTCAACGTGGTGCTATCGGGTCAAAGACAGCTTAATATGTGCATTAGATAAGCGGAATTAGAGCAACCGCTGTGCCATGTCCACGGTGCTTAAATAAACGTTCATTCTAAATAAAGTAGCGGTGTAGTTAGTGAATTAAAAAAATATAGTTGTTGAAATTGATAATTTATATAGTGTTAGCGAAGTCCCGACGATGCCTTTAGTTGATATCATTCGGAGGGCATCGACGTACATTTTAGGCAATGAAGGTGACGATTTTGCGGAGAAACTGGCACAGTATGAACATAATGAGATCTTGTTCTGCAAGAACAATGTCTGTGTTCATCCCCCAGCTATGGTTCGGCAAGACACTGATATCCTTCACCACCCTGGGTATCTGACCATCAACACCAAGACGTTCGTGGATCAGTACAACGACGTCAAAAGGCCGACCTTATTTTTGACGTGGATACCTAATAGCACACTAAGAAAATGCCCCGGTGCCCTCCAGAACGGGGAGCGAAACAGCTTTAACTCCTTCAAAAGGACTAGTGTGGAGAGTTTGACCTCCAATGACTCAAATTTTTCCAACTTTAGCGTGACTCCTGAAAAGCCCGTAGAGTTGAAGAATACGAATCCCTTTTTAAACTACGACGAAAGGCAGGATATGGCGGAGTCGGTGAGCTCCGACGATAGCGAGAAGCAGGAAGTGAAGGAAATAATCAACATCAACGTCGAGATATCGAACCCGGACATAGAAATCACCACCACGCCGGATAGCGTGAAGGACCTGACGGAAAGTGGAGAAAAGTTCAGTTTCTCCAGGTCGGAGTCGGTCACCTCCAACGATAGCCAGTGCAACTGGATGTCCACGCCGGAGTTCTTGGCACAAAAGCACAATCTGGCCTTTCCCGAAAGCAACAACTGCTCCCCCATCCTCCCCACGAAACAGCCGCACAAATGCAGGACTTTCAGCGTCGACTTGAGCCAGATGAGGTCGCTGAGGCTCTTCTTCAGCGACTCCAACTGCACCTGCGGCCAGCTGGTGGTTGCGTCGAGGGAGTCGCAGTACAAAATCTTGCACTTCCACCACGGGGGACTCGATCACCTGGCTCAAGTTCTGCACCAGTGGCATTCTTTGCTGCACAGTATTAAGTACGCGAAAGGTTGGTATTTTTGCTGATTGTTGTTGATTCGGGTTCACTAGTTCAGCGTTACAGGCTGGCAATAATGGGTGGATTTTGATGTAAGCCCTCAAAGCCTAGGCTTAAGCCGCCGGGTTTAGAAAGGAGGTTGTGTTAATTTTCTTGCAGCTATACTACCTATTACAGCATTTCCTGTTATGTAATGATGTTAGTTTAAAGAAGAAGGTAAAGGTCGTTTAAATGAGATTAACGGTTGTCTCGACAAGATTAAAAATAGTTTTGAAATAATTTAGATAACTGAGATTTGTTCTAAGTATGTTTATTTTTAACGAAGCCGTGTCTAATTAACATATCAATCTAATTGGTTATCATATGAGAAAGCTTTTTGTTATCTTGTTAAAGGAAAAATCACCTCCAAATGTCTTCCTACCGATAGATAGTATGGATAGCTGCTCGTCTCACAAGAACGTGACCTACCCTACAATGCTCAATCAACCACCCAAAATAAAGCACCTTAAATTAGCTGAAAGTAATGTAATCCTAATTAGAATTTTAAACGTAACAAATTCATTGGGCCGCTTGTTTAGCACCACTCATTTATACGTTGTTGGTTGAATAGAGGCGTCCTTTGGTCTCCATGTGCTTATAAAAAAACAGAAAAATGATATCGAATCTTATATCTAATCAAATGAAGTCTGAAATCTGATAATTTGTTAAGAAAACCCCCAAAACTGATATTTTTTGAGAATTAGAAACAGTTGTTTATTTTAGTCAGGGAGGGCAAATTTAGACGTCTTGATAGGGAATCTCAATAACTATAGAAGATATGGAAACATGGAACCTCCATAATCGATTTTTTTTTTCGAAAAAAGCTTAATAGTGAGAACCAAAATTGCCTATCGTCTTTTGTTTTCGAGATTACAAACAAATGTAAAATTTTCGACTTTTTCTTTTATGGCTATATCTCATTTATGAAAATAGCGGAATCTAATTTTTACGTTCTTCAGACAAGAGCTTATTTATTTATTTATTCAATGTTGATAGTATAAAGTGACATTATTAACTCCATAACAACTTCCATAAACAGTCTATTATTCAGTTTCAGTTTCAATGAGGAACAACACATTTTTATTATTTCTGCACATACTCGTATTTACATTCAATTACTCTTTCTCTTTGTAGTGTGTTATACAGTGTCCGCCAAAAAGTCGGCATAATATGGGAAAAAAATTTATTTTTGATTTTTCAAAAAAACTTTTTACGTCAATAGGTAATATTTGCTTGTCTAAAAACCGATTTAGCCCCTATCATATATACCGAATGATTTTTACTTATTTAGAAAATGGAGGTTTTCGAAATTGTCAAAATCCCAAAGGTGCCATGTTCCGGAAATTAAGTAATATTTCAATGAGATTTTTTAGAGTGTGTTATATTTAGCTAACTGAACAATTTTAAGACCAGAAAACCCCTAATTTTTTCAACTTTAGCTAAAAATAATTTTTTAATTATTTTTCAAAATTTCACACACTAAGACTTAATATTAAAATTTAATTTTTTTATGGGAAGACTTTAAAAATGTATATAATAATAAAAATAATATAAAATGTTAATTAGTTCTTTAGGTTTTATATTATTAATTTACCGAATAGTAGTATGTTTGCATAATTTTTACGTTTTTTATACAAGGCGCTTTTTAGGAGAAATATTTTTCAATTCTAATTAATCTCTATTTAAATGGCTTCAAGAAACTTTAATCTAGCCCGGTTAATGAATTACTATTACAAAAATCCTATAAATGTTCTTTTACAGTTGTCTAAATGAAGAGATTTCTTAGAAAATGTAAATTGGACAAAGAAAAATCTCCTCATTTAGACAATTGTAAGAGCACATTTACAGAATTTTTGTAACAGCAATTCATTAACAGGACTAGATTATAGTTTATAGAAGCCATTCAAGTAGATATTAATTAGAATTGAAAAATATGTCTCCTAAAAAGCGTCTTGCATAAAAAACGTAAAAATTATGCAAACATACTACTTTTCGGCAAATAATAAAAAATCTAAAGAAATAATTAACATTTTATATTATTTTTCCAATTTATTATAAATCTTTAAAGTGTTCACATAAAAAAATTTAACTTTAAGTCTTTAAGTTATTGACTCCTCCAATGCATAAGACTGTACTCTTTGAGAGATCCTTTTCTTATAATATAGTTTCTGAGTTTAATAGTAGGCTCCACAGCATTGAAGCAACTTCTTTACAAGTCTTTAAAAATAAGTTAAGGCATCTGTTGCAGTCAGAGCAGTAAATACACTGTATTTTGTTATTACCTGTGTCTGGCATGTGCAAAATTGCTACATTGTTTTTTTTCATATTATCCGCTGGAATACTGGTTCGCGAGGAAGAGCAGAAGGCACTTAGTGTCTTTCTGAATGCGCGCCATTTAGTCCTTATAATTTAATCTTGTGGTGTAGATCTAGTACTTTACCATTATGCATATGTTTTTTAATGTAAATGTAATGTGATATGAATGTTATATTATTAGGACTAATAAATCCCTTTATTATTATTATTATTATTATATGTTAAATTTTTAAAAATATTTAAAAAATTTAAAAATTAATATTTAGCTAAAGTTGAAAAAAAATTGGCATTGAGATTGTTCAGTTAGCGAAAAATAACACACTCAAAGAAAATTTCATTGAAATCTTACTTAGTTTCCGAAAAATAGCACTTTTCGGATTTTGAAAATAGATTGTTAGACAAGCACAAATTATTGACGTAAAACGTTTTTTTGAAAAATCTAAAATAAATTTTTTTCCCATATTATGCCGACTTTTTGGCGGACACTGTATATAATTTCTAAAATTTAGATCAAATCGACGATGAATGGGCAAATTTATATCTTGATTTGAATATTTTTTATTTTGTATTCAAAATTGAAAAAAAACACATATACGCCACGTGAATTAAACATTTATTAGCCCAAAGATATGATCTCACTCGCACTACGTGCTCGTGAGCTCAACATATTTTTGTGAAAAAACATATGTTTAATTCATTTTGTTTATAATATTTTTTTTTATTTGTCTACATGTTTAACTGTTTGTTATTCTGTTCGTTTAAGTTATTATACTTTAATTAGTGATTATAATTATTCTAGCTTGTATCATCTTAGTGATAAGGGATTAATTATATTGAAGGGAATGTCTGGGATAATTTTTTTAGTTCTATTTGGTGGTAGAATATTAATTTGGGTCCTGTTTCCTACTCCTTATTTTATTTGTTTACCTGATCTTATAAAGGTAATAGTTTTAGTTGTTATTGGACTTGGAATTAAGTTTATATTGAATTATAATCTTAGGCTGTAAAGTTTATAACTTCAAGATTATTTTTTTCTTTTCTGTGAAAGCTTCCTTATTTGTATACTTTTGGTGTTATTATCCGGTTTTATTTGGTGGCGTATATTATAAAAGTTTTGATCATGGTTGATCGGACTTTCTTGGAAGGAAAAATATTTATTTAAATACGACTACTAGTGCTTTATTTTTTCATGCTTTGTTTAATAATAACTTGAAAATTTATATTTCCTTGCTTATTGTTTAAATTGTTTATTTATTTATTTTTTTATACTTTAATAGCTTATTTAGAGATATTAAATCTTAAAGTATTCATAAAATTTTTCTTTTAATTTTACAATGAAATTGTAATGTTTCATTTAAAACTATATAAATTTATTAGAAATATTAACGGAGTTTCACCGCTAAAGATTAAAGTTGGAAGCTTTTTCTTATATCTTATATTTCTTTAATTGAAAAAACTATCTTAGTGATATCATTAACAGTGATATACCTGTATTTTGAGATATTAACGATACAAGTTTGATTATGAGCATCTTAACGACACGAGTTTGATTGCCAAAAACGAGGCGGTGAACCGAGTTTTGCGGCAACTAAACGAGTCTCGTTAAGTGCCATAAGCAAACGTGTATTGTTCAATATTTTATCTTTATTACTAAATTCTGGTTCAATGTATGTCTTTATACAAAAAGAGTGCGATAATATTCATTACCGCACTGAGTGCGGTAATATCCATACCGCACTGAGTGCGGTAATATCCATTACCGTACTCAGTGCGGTAATGAAGCTCTTAACAATACTAAAATTAATTTGATTAAGAGTCTATAACAACACTGATGAAGATAATTTTTTGAGGGTGATTATTTTATCATCAATGGGTTAGGTCGAAACTAACTACAATAATTGTTTCTTATTTAAGAGTTGATTGGATCAATATTTTTAAAGAGCAAGTTAAATGGTTTTTTGGCATTTTGTATAATTATGTGCTATTCTACCAAATTCAAAATTGTTTAATAAAGTGGCACTTTGGTGCATAGAAATGTCACTTTACTATATGGTAATGTCACTGTCAAATTCGAGGTTAGCAGGTTAGGACGGAAAACCTAACCTGATAACCTCGAATTTGACAAAGACTTACAGTACCACCAACATATTATTCATACGTTTGAATTTCCACAGCCGCCTTTTTTATTGGACAAGTGGTATAATGCTTTTATATAAATTTTTGTTTATAAATACTAATATAAAATGCGAAAAAATAGTATAGGTACACACTTCGTAAGAAAAGTAGTTTTATTAAACTTATATAGCTTTTTAAGTTACTCGCTCGCTTCGCTCGCTCGTACTCGATCAAGCTATATTCGTTTAGTAAAACTTTAATTTTCTAAACTTGTTGTGCAATATACTATTGTTAAACTATTATCCTAATAAGCTCAATTTAGTGCACAGTGCTTTCATTCATGGTATAACCCGATGAGTAGGATAATTACATTAGAAAGTTTTATTGTAATAATAAGAGGTAATAGTAAGGTGATTTAACATCAAAAATTAGAAATATTACTGCAATAAGAAGAAATTGAAGTCGTGCTGATGATTTTGGGTCACATCCACACTCGAATGGAGATCTTTTTTCTCGGTCAACAAATGTTTTTTTTTAGATGACATTTGCCTAATATTGTAATAATAAAAATTAATATTGAGATTGCTGTTATTATAAGTATTATTTATACTCATTTTTAATTAGTAGAGCTTTTAATTGAAAGTTAAAAATAGTTTTTTCCTTACGTTTAATTAATGCCCAACCCCCTTAAGTAATGAGTAAGCAGTTCCGGGAGGCAAAGGTAGTCGTTGAAATGAAAATCAAAAATAAGGTGATATGATAACCTTATAACTTTTTGGAGATTTAATAGAACTATTAGTTCTATGGGCTTTATTGCCTTGTATTATTAAGTTGTTGCCTAGATCAGACGGTATACATAAGGTAATTTTAGGGTTGGATTCATCTACCTGCTTGTTATTGCATAAAATATAGCTTAGAATAGTTACTTGACCGGTTTGCTAACTGGCCCAATTATTGTTCAATTATAACCGTTTAAAATACATTTTAGGATCTAATAGCAAACAACACAATGTTTTATAACCTAGTATGGTTCTGTTTGTAACTTATTATTTAAAGAGGAACAACGGAACGTGCAAAATTAATATTAAATTGTGCAAACATTTGAACTTTTAGAATACAAATTTTCCGTTTTCTAAAAGTATTTCAACTTTTATTGATAATTATACTGATAGACATTAGTAATAATCGCTTTCCATTACTTAACGTTAAAAATAAAATTTTACACCCTCAGATACTAGGCCATTACAGCTCCTTAAATTGTTTGGGAAAACACTTTATGAGGTGAAATATTATCGCTAAAATGTTCTGAGAATACCATTTAGGCACACGCACCGATATATTTTGTGGGGAGAGTTGGGGAAAGGTGGAAAGAGTTGATGAAATTTTTATTCTCAAGGGAATTTTACTTACCCAACGCCGAATCACAAAGGAGAATAGAATTAGTTAATGCATGGGGAAAGGTTATTGCATTTCTTAGTAGTACTCCGTCTAACCATCTCATAATAAATAGCACTATACACTGCAAACTGGGAAGAAGCAGATCAAAACTTTGTACGTAATCGAATGATGGAGATAGATAAAATCCTATTTTTTCAGGTTTTTTAGGGTTGCAGGAATACTACTAGAGACTCAACTAGAGGTGGTTCAAATTTGTTTTGTAGATTATTGTTCCAGGGAAAAATCTCAAAAGCTCCAAATATAAACCTCCTCCCTACCTCTTCAAATCAATACATTTGAAGAAACAATATATCTATAGCTGAATACTATTAAAATTTTCTTATGAATTCTAATTGCAAATTTATATTTTCGTCAGAATTCTTCAAGTAACAGAACAATAAAACCATATAACACGAAGAAATAAAAACAATTGCTAATGTAATTAGTATTACTACATAACAACTTTTTTTCCACATGTAATTTATTTTATCTACTTCAGTGGGATAAGTAACGCATTACGTCACTCATTTGACACTATTTCAGTTAGGTAATGAAGCTCATTACACCACTCAGTTATGTAATGGTTTCATTACGCAACTGAGTTGTGTAATGACTTCATTACGTAACTAAAATAGTGTCAAATGAATAGTATATTGACATTTGCCTGCTAAAATATTTTTGAAAATGACAGATCTGACATTTCTCTTAATGCACTTTTCTCAATTTTAGGCAGTCGTAGATAAAATGTTGTACAATACATGTGTGATAATGCATCATTAATATACTTGTGTGCTTACATAACTCGTGCTACGCACTCGTTTGTAACTTACACACGCGTATATTAATGCTGCTGTTATCCCACTTGTATAGTAAATAACTATTATGTACTTTACTCAATCAAGCTATATTCGTTTAGTAAAAACTTTACTTTTCTAAACTTGTTGTGTAATATACTATTAGTCATCTAAAAACTTTGATTTATTTATGTAGTAGATCCACTTCTAAAACTTGAACTTGAATCCAGAAAAAGACTAGTTTTAATACTTGACCTGGACACTAGTGAAGTTTCTGCAATGTTGACCCTGTAAACACCGCTCACATACACTTCACCAGTAGGAAAAGAGATGTCCCTATTTTTGTCTATAAAAAGTAATTTTATAATTATCTTCAAACTGAAACTATACTACTTTTAACGAACAGATTCAGTAGTAGCCCCTCCCACAAATGCTAAATTTGAATGGAGTATTGCTATTGGTAAGCCGGTTGTATACAACGCAGTTTTATTTGATATTAAACAATTTTTGAGTTCTCCCGATTCCTTAATTTCTAACGTGTGAAACTGGTTTTGCACAATCAAGGCCTTCCCAGTAATTTGATTTCTGAATCTCTTTGTTGAACGTAGTGTAGTATTAAATCTTGTACTAGGTAGAATATGTTAAAGTTTAAAGGTGAAAAAGATATAATGTGAAGTAAAATTTACAACATTTTGTCTTTTATACCGGGTGTTCATTTCGAACATAGGAATGTAACATGCATTGAACGTTTTTGCTGATTCCTGCCTGATAATTCAACTTATAAAATGATACTAATAATAATAATATTTACTGATGTAGTATAGAAAAATGCAAAATACCTATAAATGGAATGCACAATATTAATTGCCTATGCTCGACTTTGACAGTGAGCTTCCGGTATATAAATAAATATAATAAAAGATGACACTTTTAATTATTACTTTGATGCGGACTTTTAACGATTTGGAAATTAGAATGAAATATATCTATTGTAAAAGTAGGTGATCTATAATTATTAACTTTAATCTTCACCGGTTATAAAAATTTTGAATTCGCAACCTCAAAAATGTTTAAATTAAGAGTTAAGGTGTCGCGGTTATTATACCGAGTGGACGGTGAACACTACTGATATCAGTATATTCTTGGCTATGACATTTTAGGTATATTGTTTTACTTAAATGTCACAGTCAACAGTGTTTAACCCCAAGAGTTCCACTCGGTATGTAAATAATATTTGAATGTTTATACGAGTATATGACTTAACCAATAGCAAGCAATTGATTAAATTTTATTTAAATCATAGTAATGGTTATCGAATGTGGAAGTTTACCATGAGGATTTCAACAACTGTAAAAAGTACAAAATCGGTTAAAAAAACTAATTGAACCTAGCCAACTTCTTTTTACAACTGGTTCCATTTTTATAAATGTTCCATCTTTTATTATAAGTTATATATTATATGTTACCTAGAACAAAAAATTAAATGAGACGTCTCGTACGTCTTAGTATTTTTATAAATTAATTTGCCCTCTTCGTTTACTTAGCCATCTCAGTATACATATAACTCATTTCGTGGCCTTCAAGTATCAGCATCTGAATAAACAGGAAGCTGGCCTGCATTTGTAGTACTTTCGGATGCTGAGAGTACTATAGACAATAAAATCCAATTTGCTTATACAAATATATCGACATTAAAACACATTTAAAACAACAAAGAAAATAGGATTACATCTTAGACTGAATGGGCATTCGTAAACACAACATTGTTAAAAAATGGACACACTTCGAGCTATAACTCGGGGCTATTCGCATTTACAAGTAAAGAGTAGCAGACTAATTGTATGTATCGTACAAGTACACTACTGACTTTTTGTTTATTGCAGCACTTACGAAATTAAGCTTCACTGAAGAGGTCCGTATCCGCTCACTTTTTTATGCCAGCTTAAATTATTTAAGCCGATTAACATTAACAAAGAATGTAAATACAGTCTGGCTAAATATTAATATGAACAATCTATGCGAGGAAATCAGATTCCCGTTTCAATATATTTACTAACTCTTATTTTAAATATATAAATGACACCGTTGAAGATAGCTTATTTCTAACTTTTTACTGATATAAGATTTTCTACACTTATTTGAGTAATAACCTAAATATATGCAGAAACATTTCTTTGAGAGTATGTCGTGAAAGTTTAATTTGAAAACAAATAAAGCTTCGATTCAATTTAAATTGTTTTTTCATGTTACTTAATCTAAACCACCATAGTTGAAAAATAATGATCATCTTAACAGAAACAATGCCCATCAATGCGTAGCATAAAATCTACCTCTTGTAATAAACCTTCGACACAAGCCTCGATTTAATTTTTAACATTTTATGCAGAATTCTTGAAAGAGCAAAATTTCCATGTAATTAAGTGGTTACCAAGTGTTGAAGGGAAAGTTCGTACAGCTATTTATATAAGTAAGTGGTATACAGAAATAGCTGTTAATGGAACGATACAAAATTAATAAAAAGGTAAATCGAAGCTTTCATTTGCTTTCTGTTTAATAACCTATGACCTATTATCAGAAACATCTTTCTCGCGCGTCTCGGTTGCTTAAGAAAATAAACCTAGTAAACCTTATATCAATAAAAAGCTAAAAATGAACTTACTTTAAGGGTCTCATAACCATGTTTTATGTGGATTTAAAATAACAAAGTATTGATACCTCAAAAATCCAAACATTGGGTTTAAATTCTTCTTCAAAAAGTATCCTAATAATTTCAAAATAGTTTTCTTCTAAGTAAAATAATAATCGACTGTAATTTAAAAAAATAAAAATAATTTTTTGAGCATATTTAGTCTTCTTCTTCGGCCTTCACTTGTTCACTACTGGAAGTAGGCTTCCCTTGGTCTTTTGCAAGCTTCTCTGTCTTTGGTTTACCAGTGTCTTCCTGCCGTTGTGTCATCGGCCAGCCTATGATGTCCGAGATGGTTTGCTCAAGTATTTTGGGTGTAACTCTAAAGCTACGACGACTAGGTCCAATTAATGTTTTTAATGTTTCCCCAATTTAACTGACCTTGTATATTTTACCGTTTCCGAAATCCCAATGATGAGCCTCGAAATTGAATAACCGTGTTGATGTATTATAGGGGTACTAAAGTATTAGGCGATACTATATTTTTGTTCAAGGATCACTAAATGCAAAACAATATGTCAAATTTCTTCTGACATAATTAGAACATTATGAGAATGATATAAGCCCATAGAAATTAGTCCTGATATGTGACTCCAACAAAATGGAGCACCTTCCATAATGCAAATAACACAACAAACATCAAGGATATTCTAAATGGCCCCATACACTGGCAAGCAAGATTACAACAACTCTTTCTTTATTTTTCTTGTTTGAGATTTTCTGAATCAACCAGTTTATGCTACTCGGCCACAAAACCTAGACGATCTGAAAAATCATATTCGTATGGCATGTGACCAAATATTATAACACATTGCAAAAAGCGCGCGAGTATGTAACGCTAGCAACGAAGGTCACTTCAAACAGTAACTTTAGATTGTAATAACTGACATTTTAAACTTAACTTACGTACTATTTTATTATTGCCTTGTCATCATTGTGGCTATATAGTATTTTTGTTTAACATTCCTGTTAGAATCTAAAATAGATTTACGATGATAATCAAAACAAAAGTGCATTCAGCTAGACAGACGGACACGGGCACAGTTATATATACTGAAAGTGTGGGTGTTTTTATTTAAATGAGTCGCAAGTAGGTAATTTCGAAACGACTGTGCCTAAATTCATTTCCGTCTATGTAGGTATGTTCCACACACAGCGGTGAAAGTTACGGATGGATTTTCCTGAAAATTTACAGAGATGCTTCATGAAACTTTGAAATTATGGTATCAGGCTTTGAATTCACTGCGTTGCAGCGTTCGGTGTCAGGAGGCACATATACCCCAAAAAATATCGAAAAAACAACTATTTTTTCCTAAATATGGCTCTAACAATTTCGATCAGTTTGTAACGCTAGCTCCTGTATAAATTTTTATTAAACATTAAAAACGTATTTAAATTTACACATCGCCTAATCGAGCGTTACATTTTCCGGCACTCGGTTTAGTAATAACCAGCTCGTACCCGCTATGCGCAAAGTCACGCTGAATGAACGACGGCGCCGCCTCCCCCTAAATTTTCTCCAGAACCGTCACGCTGATAAGGCCGCCCGGAAAGTATATAAAAATACTACGCAACCATTTGAACTCCCTTGAGCCCACCGATGCCGATCAGCAAATGCTCTAACCTGAAAAAGCTTTTCGCTCTAGGCCCTCTTGGGCTTAGAACCTGATCCTGTCCGTCGCACTGGAGTTCATTCCACTTGAGTTCATCCCGTCTTGAGTCTCTGGACTTACCTTCCTCTATCCTAATCCTAACCTGTGACCCCAACCTGTGACTAGCGTTATCTGTCTCCTGGGGCATTATCTAATCCTGACATGTATTTCAGCTTGTGACTAGCGTTCTCTGTCTCCTGAGATACCTCCTGCCCATTCAAAATCCGAGCTCCTCGAAGCTTCCGTAGGCTACGAAAATATTACAAATTTGCGAATGAACCTAACCTATAGGAATCAGTTTTGTACATTCTGCACGAAGGCAGGACAAGCAATATAGCCGCACGTATTAAGCCTACCTGGAAGACCCGCCTTGGACGTTTAGAGACGACTTCCTGGTCTCCGAAGCCAAAGCCCGCTTCTCACGAATTCGTCGAGGGCTAACACCGAGCTGTCAAGTAACTTTCCCGGCTAAAAGCGAGCAAGTTTTAACTGGAGAACTTTACGACAAAGTCACTCCGGAAGTAATGCCAGGCCATCCTAGGGCACCAGCAAGACCCGCACCAACCAATACGCAAACCCAGAGGTGCAGGTATGGCTGAAATCTCTTGAAGTCTGCCTATTTCTGCAGTGCCCCAAATGTAAACAAAACCGGCACCTGGGGTCCACGCGTTGTGAACGTTTGGCTATACTCGACTCCAGGACGAATGCTACCACCCTCAACACGTGGGTGCTAGATGGGTGGCGTTACGACCGGAAACCGAAGCAACAACCCCCGGAGAAGAGTTGATGGAATTCTGTTAATATACAATTCAGTTAATTTAGAATTAGCGTTTCTCCTGACCCTATATACATTTCAGATTAGTGAACATATTTCTCCGATTTGAGCTAACCGAGGTAGAAATTAATAAACGTTGGAGGTTTTCTAAAATTAATGGAAGTCATATCAAGCCATATTTAAAACGTTACATGACCAGAAGTAATTACCAGGACTAAAGTTAAATTCGGGAGGACAAAACGTTAGAAGTTTCCCAGATGCCATTTCCTTCTTCCAGGCAAATTCTACATTCATAGTTAATATTTACTCAATAATTGCAAGGAAGGAAATATGTGGGGAGGGGGTAGACACATTTTATTTAAGTGCTTAGCTAATGGAAAGTTGCGCAAGGTCTAGTGATCACATAAATAGTATTTGCAATAGTACCAGACTTTGGTTTCACTGCGTTGCACCGTTCGGTTTCAAGAGACCCAAATGCTCTAAAAAATATCGAAAAAGGAACGTTTTTCTCAAAAATAGTTGCAACGATTTTGTTCGTTTTCACATTTTCTTACTCATAAGTGATATCCCATAGTCAGTATCTACCCAAAAATTCTAGGGAAAAAGATATTTGGAGGCGAATTTTATTTCAGTGCTTAGCGTTTTGGGAATGAAAGCTGGAGTTGCGCGAGGTTTACTGTTCGCAGAAATACTAGTTATTATACGGCTGCCACAGAGATCATTGGTATTCCCTAATCCACAATGAATACATAACGAGGCGTAACGATATCATGGAAAGGCTAGCAATCGAAGTAAAAATCAATATGAAGCGATCAAGGGAAGAGGTAGTCAGATCAACTTAAAACGCCAATTAGAGAACGATTGTATAACTCGACATAAGAACGAGATACGTGGTACAATGTCTCAAAATAAAACTATAATAATGTCACTACACCCTTCGTAGCGTTACTGATTGAAGAAGAATCGAGAAAGGAACGACCTTGGCAGAAATGGAAGTTGGCAAAGCTACCGACTTACTTTAAGTCCCCACCTGTTAATGTTGAACTAACTTATAAGCTTACCTGCATGCAGTAATGCAGAATACAGACACACAAAATGCACATACAAAAACGTATATTGAATTCACACATTACTATTTGAGAAAAAAAAAAACTCGAAGGTGACGTTACGGTTACAAGCTCTACTTTATATAGGCTAGTCGGCATCAAACCTCTCAATTGACAATACTCGATGCCCCACCTGAGCGAAAGAAAAATCGAGCTAGTGTCCATTAAACGAATACTCGATTAACACACAGCATATACTAATAATCTTCAATTTACTTATATTTATATATGTGACTAAGCTCCAGCTACTAGAAAGAAAGGTACATGTAAACAACAAGCCCTCTAAAGGCGTTTCCTGAAATGAAATATTTGTCTCAAGGTGTTAACACTGCTGACTTGAAGGCACAATAAGCCTGCAGCTTAAAGTAGTAAAGTTGAGAGGGTTTCTTCCAGACTTGAAGCACGAGAGACCCTCAAAGATGTTTGTCAGAATGGCAGAAACTTGATAATTCTGATAGAAACCCGCAAAGATGTGCGTCGACACGACAACAACTCGGAAAATTTTATCTAGGGCACGAGAGACTCTCAAAGATGTTTGTCAGAGCTGCAGAAACTGACCCAGGACACAAGTAAAGGCGGGAATGTATTATTTTGCCTATGCGAAAAGTTGGATATCCACAATCGTTTATTGACATCTGACGAAATCGACAATATTATCTTAGCAGATCGAATTAACCGATTCACTGATGACACAAAATAACTCCACTGCAACATGTATAGCAAGAGCGCCGCATTCCTATATTCATTTCGGTGGGCGGCCATTGCTTCTTTATAATCTTCCAAAATGTCATAAATAACGAAACAATGCACCCAATTCGAGCTCACGGCGAAAGCTGGACGGGCTGCCAGCAGCCTGTCAAGATGTTAACCGAGACATGAGGGAGGGAACCGACAGTGTCGCGCACTTGAAAGTCGCGACGCCAAACTAAACTAAAATATCGCCCATTTCATCAATAATGGACGTGAAAGTATCGCGGTGCTTTTAAAATGTATAATAACATAGCAGCCTATGCTAGCAAGATAATCTTAAATGAGCGTTGTACATCTAGAAAATGGCGTTTTTTATTTTTTCGCCGCCTACTTTTTCGAATGAAGCTCTAAAGTAAATGCGCAGTTATTAATTAGTTATCGACTTGTATCGTTAAGTAGTTTGATAACTATGACATATGACTGATATATGGTAAAAGAAATTCTATACAGTTTTAAAATATGTATAAGAACGATATTGGGTACGTTTCGTAGAAACTTTGGATGTTTTTGCAATACCCATGATATTTAATGATCAACTGGGGAAAATTATTGAAAATAAAGTGACTAACAATTTCCATATATTTATAGCTGCTGTAGTACGTTTATTATTCGCTTTTTCAAATTCCAAGTCTATTGATAAATAAACTTAAAAGATAGTATGTCTTTATTAAGTTGAGAAATTAGTTAAATTTAATAAATTTGATGAAAAGTTGATGAAACATTGCGTTAAACATATTCAAAAAAATGTAAGTGCACTGAATGCAAATTTTGCTTTTTAAAATTATATTTTAACGTATTACATGCAGAAACAAAAGCAAGGAATATATTTTATTACGCCTTCTTTTGTAGCAGTACAGACAAATTAAGATATTTATTTGCATTAAATTATCGTTGATAATTTTAATCGAAGATAATATTTTGTAGCACCAAACACTTGCTGTGGAAAATTTAATGACAATTCTCACATTGATCTTCAACTTTAATTTCTCGAAATTTGAAGTAATTAGTAACTAGGACTACAACTTTGACTCAGTAGTTTCAAAAGGAGGTAATTGTTAACATTCCTTGTTCTGGAGATGTGAACGTCCTGGAATGTCGAATTGAATTTGCAACTTTTAAATAAAATTTAAAACTATTTGCTTACATTTAAAAGCTCCAACGCCACCCTTAATTTATATTTACACCCCTAGTGGAAAACTTCACCCTCATTTCCACTGAAGTAATTCGTAGCCTTTTAATTAGTCGTGTTTCTCCCTACCTTATTATTCATTTCATTTACTCCTCGAAATGTTCTGGCTTGCGTGCACATTTATTTAATATAGCCGGACGTGATTAAACTCAAAATAATTCCATGCACTGTAGGTACAAAATTTGTATTCTAAACTCGAGATCCGAGAAAAAACCTTTCAAAATGTTATGTTCCTCTTTTTCCATATAAAATATGTGTGATATACGAGCGATTCCGTGCGGAAATTCCGCCCATGGCATAAACTTCCCTTCCTCGTAAAGCTTTTATTAAGTTGCCATATAAAACATGGAAATTCAGCTCATGTAGTGGTATTTGATCAAAATAATTCCCTATAAAAAATAATAAAAAAAAATTGGGCAAATTTAACTCTTGAGTATGCAATACAGCTACATCCCGTTTTTACACATACATAACGACAATCTTGGTAAATATTTCAACTACCCGCCGCTCTGACAAAGTGCCAAATGTTTTCCTGAATCGCAGAAAAAGCTTTCGTAGACAGTTATGAAAATTTTAGTAGTAAAAATCGAGGGGTAAACCGCAAGTGCGAGCACTTGGCATTATTCAAGCGGAACAGCCCTGCTTTCAATGGAACTTCTTGAGACTCTCTTGAGACGACACTCAACCTTTCTTCTTTAAACATTCATGTATGGAGGGTGCGGAAGAGTGAGCATAAGTAGAAAGGCGCAGGATTTGTCTTCAAAAAAGTACTTGTTTATTAAAAGCACTAAAACTAACTATGTCGACTTTGTTGGGAAGCTAAGGGTGCTTATATTAGGTTCTCAGTTTGTATTTTATACCTATCATAAACCCACAATTTATGTTGTTATTAAAATTTTGCAGTTCCATTCAATAAAATATTTACTGTTAGATTGACATAAAACTGCAACATAATATAATAAATTATAATTTAAATCGAAGAGATTACGTTAAGTGAAACTGAATTCTTAGGTAAATACTCGTCATGATGTAATTATCATTAGTAATATCCCTTGTGCATGCCAAATTTTTTGCTGATTATTTCCCGAACAAAAGTTAACCGGGTCTTCTTTCTCCAAGCCCGTTGTCTATAAATGCGGCAAAATTATTATTCTAAGAGAAAACGTCTTTTGTTACAAATATTACGAATAACAATAGGTTTTTACAGTTCATGAAAATAACTTCGGGTGATATCATGGAGAAACTAGAGGTAGTTCTATGAACCACTTTTTTAACCTAAGAGCTTTGGGTTCCTGTCAATAATATATTGGTTCGATTCCTCCTAGCCCCAAGAGAGCGATGGCCTATAGCGGAGGTGTGTTTCCAACAAGACTGACAACGACCCAAGAAAATATCTTACACTTTCAATTGATGAAGAAGGAAGAGAAGAATATCCTTTAATAATGTCAACGAGACCCAACTGTTCAATATTTTAATTGCAATTGTAATTTTTCTTCCTACATTGATTGTGTTACGAACTACAATTAGTTTAAAAATCTACAAAAGGGATTTACACGGAAATTTCTTCGCAAATACTGCCTGTTGCGATCGCTGCACCTTTCTGTTCGTCCCGAATGTGCCAATTTTCGTCAAGAGCAACCTGATGTATGTGAAAAATATTACTTTTATCTAACTAACTATTTTTTAGCTCACCACATAGGTGGGCTTACTGTAATTAAAATAATTGAATTATAAATAAAAAAGTTCAGAAGAAATAAAATGTTTTAACGTCTCTAATAAATAAAGTGCACCGCAAGAGTGCTTAAAATATTTGACAAAATAGGTAAAATATCTTAACGCTGCTAATAATACTAAAACAGTAAAAGGAAACGCTTAGTATTGCGCACTACATCAATTTGCAAATAAAAAACGTAATGCAACCGATGGAATTCAAACTCCGCGCTATCAGGCGCTATTCGATTACTTGTCAGACGCTTTAACCGCTCGACCACGACCACCCTATTATATTATATGGCTGCGCTGTAAAGAACGCGGTCGCGACAGAACTGATGGCAGACGAACTGCACCCGATCAGTGTCAATGAAAAGTGACGCAGGAAAGCGCATAGCAGGAGTGTTTAGAATTGTGTGCAAAATTGGTAAAAATGCTGAAATAGTAAAAGAAAAGTAAATGCAATTTAAAAAAAAACAATACAACCGCTGGGATTTGAATTAGCGTTTCTGGGAGGAATTCGATTGCTATTCAGACGCTCCAACTGCTCGGACATGACCCACACCGCATATGGCTGCTTTATAAAGGACGCGGTGACGACATGTTCCATCACGGACGAAGTGTGCGCGATCGGTGCTGATTGCTAATAAAAAGATGACGCAGAAACGCAGGCACAACATACGTTTATATTTATATAGTTCTTGAGTTAAGGCAAAAATAATTTTTTTTGCAGTGCTAACGCTGAATATATTTAACCGAAAATATATTTTCAAGCCAAGTAAACATTCATTTTGGGAATTTTCTTTTCTTTCTTGGTAAGACTTATATAATGTTTGAGGCTTTCGCGGTTACTCGAATTGTCGATATTAGAATTAAATTTCGGCTTAGATCGCGTCGTCTTTGTATATAAACACCCAGCATTTGTTGGCTTAATGTGCCTAACACCTTGTAAACTCAAGCATGTTTTTGCGTAACGGTTATGTTCTTTGGTGGCTCATGAACTCTTACAAGCCACCCAGGATTTGGTCCGTGTTAATAGAGTATCTTGTGAACAAGGCTACTTAGGCATATTTGACCTTTTTACTGTTTGTGCACCCATATAGACATTGCAGCTTGCATCATCAGAGTCAAAGTTGCTCAGAGCTGTAGCACCAAAGCCGAGAGATTTGACTGGTCAGGTGCTTCTTCTTCTTCTTCTTCTTCTTTTATTTTAGTATTCACCTGTTTTTCTTCACGCTTATAACGTAGTGTGTTATAGACTGTATTGAGATAATGCTCTCAAGCTCTCGGCCCATCTTTTCATTGATCTACCTGGTTGACGTTTTAAATCACGGACTATTTTAATTACTCTATAGTTGTCCGTCCTGCTGACATGATCATTCCATTCTCGTCTTCTTCTTTTTACAAAATGTGTTATGTCTGTGATACCACACTCATCTCTTACGTTTTCATGCCGTACTCTGTTTAAGCTCGTTTTTCCAACGATAGTCCTTAATGCGTTCATTTCCGCAGTCCGCTGCAGTTGTTCAGTTTTTCTTGTATCGGCGCGGGTTTCAGCTCCATATGTCAACCGGTCTCACACATGTTTTACAAATTTTAATTTTGCTCTTTGTGCCGAGATCACGTATTTCTCCAAATTACGTCTCGAAGATATACAGATATTCTCGTTCCTTTCATGGTTTGCTCTCTGACTTCGTTGTAGAGGTTACGATCGCTTGATACGTCTACTACCAGTTGCTTGAAGGTCATGACTACTTGCTGTATTACATTTCTCTCAATTTCTAGTTTGCACCGTATAGGCTTCTTAGATGCAGGGTGTATATAAAAATTGTCTAATCAAGAGGGCTATGAATGATGCCGCTCTTTAAGCACTGTGGAATGTGTTATGGATTTTGTCGGCATCTGTATTGCCTGCCAACTTATTTCTGACGGTTTTTGCAGCTCTACTACATTTAACCTACAAATTTGTGCTCATCGTCATAATGTAAATAATTTTGATTGCATTAGTTGCAACTGCAATGGTTTATTGGCAGGAACAGAATGACAAAAATTTGTTTGAAGGTTATGTTGGTTAATCATTAATTAGTATTGGTCATAAAACGATGTTGCGGCAAATTTGCTCAATACTCGTACTTTCAAAGTCCTCTGGACCGGACTATCTTTTATAGACACTCTGTATAACAACCACTGATTTTGTTTTTTCACCGATACTTCCATATTATACTTCTTTCAAGCGGTAACAAACCCATAGAGATCATTTTCTGTGTTTGCGAGGAGCACTGCGTCATCTGCATAACATATAATGCAGATAATCTGATTACCTATGCGGTATCCTGGTAATAAAAACCTAAAAAAAAAACGATATTTTGCATAAAACCGAGAAAATGTGGGAGAAAATATACTATACAGAATGCGCACCTTAAAATTATAAAATTTTGTTTATTTTTGCTTCAACTGAGAAATATATGAAAGTAATAATTTTCACATAGCTCAGCCTTTATCACTGGTGAAAATGAGATGTAACTTCTTCTTCTTTTAACCTTGATGCCACGAATGGGTTTGGTGGTATTATCAGGTAGTTGACACTATTTTTGCCCACGCGTTGCGATCTTCAGCTAAGTGTATAGCATCGTGAAAAGTATGTCCTGTCAGCGCTCCAACTTGGTCAGCCCATCTTTTAGGTGATCGACCCCTTAATCTACGTCTCTCAATCTTTCCTTGTACAATTAAACTCTCCATAGAATTCTTTTTTCGGGATATGTGACCGAAGTATCGAAGAAAAGATTGGCTGACTTTCGTGGACAGTTGGGATTCGATATTAAGTTCTTTTAGTATGGAGAGATTGGTCCGGTGTGCTGTCCACGGTATACGCAAGACACGTCTATATACACACATTTCAAATGTATTAATTCTTTGTATGTCTGCTTTCTTCAAGGTCCATATCTCTGCTGCATACATAGCGATAGTGAAGATGAGTGAATGGACGAGCCTTAACTTAGTGTAACAGATACAGGATAAATATCAGAAATGGTGTCTTTATAACGCAGCAGAAACTCGTACATTTGAGCACAGTCGTGGCTCAGGTATTCAAGCTGCTGCAAGCGGCGAACTCGAGCGGCTGGCTAGAAACTGGGCTTGAAATATTTGCCTGGGAGCACAGAGTTCGAATCCCAGAGGACTACATTTTTGCAAATTTGTATAATTTGAGCGAGAAAAGTTCTGTGTAAACCCTTTTACAGATTTTATATTCTATAGTCCACTCAAAACTATCTGCTGGACCTTGTATATTACCATATACTAAATAAAAAGAAGCACGTAAAATTTAAAATTGTCAAATCGTTAAAATCATAGATAACAAATACCAAAATATTGAAAATATCTTTTTCGTATCTCTCCTGTGTAACATATTGAAAACATATTTTTTTAATGTTTTTGATTTCGACTAAGCATTGATTGGAAATTGTTTGGTACGAAAAATATGCTTACTGTTACTTGTTGCTCAAGCAGCTATTTCTTAATTAAAACTTCCAGTTTTTTGCTTGAGCCTCTCAGAGCAGCCACAAGGGATTTGTAAATTAAAAATTAAAGTCCGTCTAATGCAGCTTTCCGGTTCTAGTTCGAAATCTAAACTTAAATGCTTGTAAACTCTAAAGTTAACAAAAGTTTAGAAGTTTTAAATTCAGTTTAATTATATATACTTCCAGTAAGAGATTATTTTACTTAGAGATCAAGTATAATTGATTTGTTAAAATCATCAACTTTTTCTTCATTATTATAAGAATATGTATTAATTCTGATCACAATTTCTATGACAATAGTATTATTATGTTTGCTAAATATTATTGAGAATATAAACGTATACAATACATAATAAATTTCCAATTTTAAAACAATTCGCAACAACTTCAACGTAGTTGATTCGAATTTTCACAATTGGAAATTTAAAAGAAATACTGTAGAAGGTGTTCACAATGCTTGGAAGTTATAATTTATATGTATTGCTTTTTTACGTTTACTACAAATAAAAATAAGAATGTAAACTCAAAATGGGGTTCTTGAATTTATTTGTTTATATATTTGTTTTCAAATTAATTTAATAATTAATTTATAATTCAAATTTCAGTTTAACATGCGAAATTTCATATTTACAATTTTATTATAATTAATGCCAAGAAGAAAACAAACCATTTAATATATCATTTTACTTCCCTCGTCTAAAAGACGAAGGAAGTATTGTAATCACAAAAAATCACCATCCGAGATTTCTTCAGATCTTCACGTTTCAGGGTCCTTAGATGACGAAAAACAGGTTTCTGTCTGCCGTCTGTCTGTCTATCTGTCTCTCTACCTGCCTGTCGGCAGTATAACTCAAAGAGTATTTGTTGGAGGACGACGATATTTTGCATGCAGATTATATGTCTACCTGGCATGAAACCGAAAAGATTAGGTAAAATGTATACAGAGTGAGCACTTTAAAAATACAATTTTGTCTATTTTTGCTTTAACTGGGAAATGGATGAAAGTATTAATTTGTACATAATTGAAGCCTTATACTGGGCAAAACTGGGATCCAACAGATGCAGGGTAATTGTTGTAAAAAACAAATATGGGCAAGAATAAGCTGTTCAATATAATGCAGTTGCTGCGCCCCGATTTTAGGCATAGTTTCCTGACAGAGTAAGATCGACGGGTGTGATGCATGTGGCAAGCTCATTTACCTTTAAAATGCCTTCTGTAGGCGCTGAAATTGAATTCCATCTGGAACACTTTCTATTTGCAAATTGATCTAATTTGAATTACCAAGTGTTTCCTTCTATTGTTTCAGTATTGTTAGGAAAGTTAAGATATTTTTACCCATAATTGCCTTTAATTTTTCAAACTATTTAGTGTCACCACTTCCACGTCTTTTATTTACAAAAGATAAATGTAATAATTTGCACATAGATCAGGCTTTATCATTGGCGAAAATGAGACATAACAGATACACATCAGAAGTGGGATAGAATAATATGGTATTTTTCTAACTCAGCGGAAACTCGTCCAATTCGAGAACGTCCGTGGCTCAGTTTTTCTAGCGGCCGACTAGAAACTTGCCTCGAAATAATCGCCTGGTAGCGCGGACTAAATTTTTTTTTATTTGCAAATTCATCTAATTCGGCCGAAGAGAGTTCCGTGTAAACTCCTTTTGCAGATTTTTCATATTGCAGTTCGACAGTTGCTATCAAATTCTGATTCATTAAAGCTGAGTGCTTGTTTTCATTTTATCTTATCAGGATGACATTAGATACTAAATATGATGCACTTAATATTGTTCGCTGTATTTGAAAATCGGAATCGTGCTATTGAAAATATTGAAAATAATTTTGTGATCAATTTATTTGCTACATTGTGCAACCTTGTGAAACTGTGCAGTTTTGAAATTAAAATATATGGAGGTATTATAAAGAGAGTATGTATAAACTGCAATTGTAAAATTTACAATTCAACTCGAACAATTATATAGTACTTATTAGTGTTATTTCCATTTTGAAGTTTAAAACACCGTTTACATTTAAAAATCGATATATTCTGCCATTATCTACTTGCTAGTGGTTATACGAGTCCATAAAGTCTTGCACAAATTCATTTAAAATTAAGATATTTCATTATCGGAAGCACTCTCGAACATGTCAATTAGTATTTTTAGTTGCGCATTTTTTAAAGTAAAAAGTTAATATACAGGATGTCCCAAGTAAAAGATATGACGTCATGTAGGTTTTTTAAGGGAACACCCTCTATATTGTACCATTTTCGAATTCTACGTTGAAAATTGAACACTTTTTGTAGAACCAACTATATCTCTAAATTCAGCGGTTTTCGAAATATTGACGTTTGAAGACATTGATATTGTTTTTTCTGACTTCCGGTCAAAAAATTGACATCAAAATAGCATCAAGTGATAGCTCATACAAAACTGAGACACGAAACTGCAAGCCGTTTGGCTTTAATTGAAACCGTTTGGTTTTTACAGCTGCGTAAATGTTCCAAATCTTCAATGTTCAAACGTCAATATTTCGAAAACCGCTGAATTTAGAGATATAGTTGGTTATACAAAAAGTGTTCAGTTTTCAACGTAGAATTCGAAAATGGTACAATATAGAGGGTGTTCCATTTAAAAAAACCTACATGACGTCATATCTCTTACCTGGGACATACTGTCTACTAACTGTTTACTTTAAAAATGCGCTCATTGGACTCATTGTATACGTTTGTTTCTGTAATTATCATTTAAAAAATTAGTTAGGTATCCTAAATTTTTGAACTTCTCAGCATCCTGGATTGATTATTCAACAAAACTTCAAAAATGGGACTATAATATGCACTCAAGGATGACAACGGTGTCCCAGCAGTTACTTTAGCTCGATAAGTGAAACATACTGCAGCCATTTTCAATTCCAGAAATGCGACGCCAACCATACATCCTCGGTGAGTTGGGGTTTCAACAGGATTGAACAATTGCTCACACGGCAACAATTTCTATAGACATTTTACGAAATTCGTTTTCAAACCACTTAATTTTTCTCACCATGGAGATTGGCAATGGTCTCGCAAGTCCACTGATTTAGTAGCTTATGATTCCCATTTGCGGCATTCCCTCAAATCTAAACTTTACATAAATCGTCTGCATAAGAATTCGGGATCTAAATAACAGCATAAGAGAAAAATTAGAATAACGTCAGCAAATATGCTGAGCAAATTAATGGACAAATCCGTTTAAGAATTGATACGTGTTTGGCACGAAGAGAAGTTATTTTTATTAATGAATTGCTTTTTTGTACTGCTTAAAACTGTAAAGGTATTTCATAAATAAATTAACACTCTCCTAACTTATAACGCTTTATGAGCCGTGTTATGCACCTTCTACTTTTGAATTGCAATTGTGCATCTTAAATAAAGTTCAGAGCTGCGAGATTTTTAAGTCCCAATGCCAAATAGCAACGTGAAATTCTTCTGACAGTATAATAACCACATAATTTTATATTAGAGCTTTAAAGTGCAAATAAATATATTACTTTCCTCATCTAAAAGACGAAAGAGATTTCTTCAGATGTACACGTTTCAGGGTGCATAGATGACGAAAAACAGGTTTTCTCAATTCTGTCTGTCTGTCTGTTAGCGGTATAACTCAAAAACTATTTCTTGGAGAAAGACCATTTTTGCATGCATATTATATGTTTACCTGTTATGAAACCGAGAAAAATTCGGAGAAATATATTGTTATAATTGACTATGTTATAATGGTCTTTATGTATGTAAATGGTTTTATGTTATAACAATATTTATTATTCTTTAGCTATTACGTCTGACTTTTACTATACTTTAATTTATTTTAAATCAATTCTCTTTTTTAATGAACTTAAGTAACCCATAAACACTTTTATAAATTATGAATTATAAATATTATTAAATATCTCTAGCTCCGGTAGAAAACATTTACTCTTAACTGAAAACACAGGTCGGATTCGCTCAGAAGCAAGACTGCTTTTATTCCTGAAATTTCATATTTTAATTTCGTGACAACTTCTACGTCTATCAATATCACTTTAAATTATGCAAGTGCAAAATCAATTACAAATACCTGCTCGTTTTATTACTTGTCATTCAACAAATATCAAATAGTTAGTACTCCCCTCTTTAAAATTACCTCACTTCACTCTTTCTATATTTTTCTCTCAGTTTTTACATAAATACCTGTCGCTTGTCACCTGTCCATGGACCTCGACACTCTCCTTTACCAAGCCAAACGCATCCGGCAGTCTCACAGAAATCTCCCAACGTCCAGACAAATCCCAGTACGAACTCAACCAAACACCAGGAACCGCAAAAACTTTCCAGCCAAACACGAACAAGGCACCTTCCACTTTTCTCCAACAGAACTGCCAAAAACTGCTCACCAGCAAACGCCTTCTACGTCTACCTTTCAAAATTCCCAAGCTACCGACAATCTAGTATCACGAACCTCGACTAGATGCAAGTTACAAGATGTCACTTCAATAACAAGATTGGGGAATTACAACTCCAGCAGATGAAAAACCTTCTATCCACACACAAGACGCTCACTCTGCTAACAAACTCGATGTAAACCATTTCCAGTAAAACCATTCCCTGCTATCCAATTCATATGATGTAATTAATTGACAATAAACTTAGTTTTGCATCCAATTCCAGAAATGGCTTTTTGTAGATTATAACAGTATTACATATGGCACTCTCACCGCATCGTTTCTTCTCTTTACCATCTTCACATCTTCAAATGTTTTAAAATTTTATTTTAATTCTCTTCTCGCAAACTTTATTTTAATTCACAACCCTTTAACATTCCATTCCACAGACTAAAATCTTTTTATAAAAGGTTTATTTTAGAAAATTTAGCCGCTTACAAAGGTATTACATATTTTACATACTAATAATAATTATTATATCCTTAGTGATACTGTTTTGCATACATTTTAAAGTCCAACACTCTATATAGTTAATCTGTATCATATTTATTTAACATCCACTATGTTGAATAATATTTCTCGAATAGGTATTTGTTAATAATCCTCAACTTTATTTCAGATAATAATTAAATTATGTTAAAATCTTTCTGTTTCTTATATAGCATCATTCAATTGAATTTTAATTCTATTTCATTTGTTTACCAAATGCATATTAATAATTTCGATATCCTTCTAATATTTAACTTCGTTTTTGTAATTTAATACTGTAGGTATTCTTTTATCCTCTTTTAATCTGATATCAAACCCTTACACTAAAAACCATTACAATATACAGTCTACCATTTATTATTTATAATTGTTTACATAAACTATAAGCTTGGAATTACAATTTTTCAAAATCTCTGTTGATAGTTTCAGAAGTAAACGCAATTTGGAATTTCTAAAAACAAATATGAACCCCGCATCATAGTTTTTAGAATATCTGTTATTGATTCATTTGTTCTCATTTTCACGTTTAAGAAAAAAATAAAGTATTAGAATGCTAGAATATACGAAGTGGTTTATTAAAAGACGAAGTTACTTTTACTTTACAATATTTTATTTGTGAAAATATTTGTAAATTAGCAAACCTATGTAGTTATCACAACGTAACATTTCAAGTAAATGATATTTGCAGTGTATGTATACGCCACGCATATAAGTCTGTTTAAAGTACTGAAATTGGTTCGATTTCGTATTTAAGTTAAACCAAT
Organism: Agriotes lineatus; assembly: GCA_940337035.1. Taxonomy (NCBI): domain Eukaryota; kingdom Metazoa; phylum Arthropoda; class Insecta; order Coleoptera; family Elateridae; genus Agriotes; species Agriotes lineatus. The sequence goes on along the minus strand of OW679200.1, from coordinate 129,154,182 downwards.
TATCTGAAACACTGTTGTAAAGAGTAAAACATTTAGATACTATATAAAAATCTGTAGTTGGCGAAGTAACTAGTTCTATAATTGACATCTATGAAACAATCATGGTTTTAAATTGCATAATTGACATTGAAATTAAATCCGATTAAAAATGATCTAACGTGACTTTGACCTTTCAAAGCATGTGCATCTTTAGATTGTTACCAACATTTTTTATTTATTTGTCAACAAGACAAATCAAAAAGAGATTACATTTTTAATTATTATTTATGATAGAAAATATCAGTTATCAACTCAAGCGGACAAAACAGTTAATAAGCTTCGTCGTTAATTTTTACTACCTTATTTTAGTTTAACTTCTACTCTACGTAACAAAAGGTTGAGCAACTATACTTTTATATACCAAATTTCCATTAAAACCGAAACATAGGATTAAGTGTGAATATGTATGATAACGACATTGGTTGATTCTACGTTGTCAAAGTTACTCCTACGTTCCGATGTACTTGCTGTATTTTCAAATTTTGAAATAAAACAGTGTACTTTTGATCCACTCATGGAATAGAGGTGCTTAAAAATTTAACTAACGCATACATATGAAACTTACTATACTTTTGTTTAAATTATAAATACACTTTTTTATAGAATAATATACATCCATTAGGCAAATTAATTTTGACTCAAAATCAACAGTCAACTTTCAAATGTTATGGTTAAGGATCTTCATCATTATGTTCTATGTCCCCGTGCATTTTTATTAACTCTATACATAGACGACCCAAAGTTGCTCCATAACAAAAGCTACTGATTGTATACCAATTCAGCGCGATTAAACCATTTCTTGAAATTATACTTGGATTAAGCCAATAAGTTTCACTCAAGCAACACTCAAACGAGATTTAAAACTAAAAAAAAACACATTCTGCCGCCCTTCAAGATTAATAGCGTTCACAACCCAGACTAGCTCAAACTCTCGGCGATTTGTGGTCGGAGGTGAGGACTAGGCGACGGTTCTTAAAGTTATTAGTTAATAAGTAAAACCAACACAACACACTATCCCTGATAACAAAAAATGCAGTTTAACTATCACTGTAAATAAAACTCACTTACCGTATACGGCTTCAGCTTACACTAACTTAAGCTAAACTATTAGGTACCGGTTAGTTATAAAAAGAAAAACATATGCTAGTAGTAGGAGATTAAATTACAATTTTGAACAATTGCTAAGCATATAAAATTATTACAGTATGAGCTAACGTTAAAACTAAAATAATAAAATTACACATATGAAGTGTTGCACAAGGCTTTTATAAATAGTAGATTTGGTTACGAAGTGCAAATATAAGAGAGTGAGGCGGAATCGAACAGCAAATACAGTAATTACCTGAAATGAAGCTACCTCAGTACACGCTGATAAGAGCTATAACTACGGTTAGTTGCCGAGCACTATGTGTTATCAAGAGGCCTTAAGACAGCTCCGCGCGTACTCTAACGATTAACGCAAAATAAAGTTTTTCTGGACGCCGAATAGCAGGTAATCCCCCGAATATTATTCTTACAAGCAACTTACATTTATTTGAAAGAAAATTGCAGAGTTGGTTGTCATCATCAACATAATGACCAGCTGGTATTAACAGGAAAATCTATATACAGAATAAGAAGAAGGATAGAAGTATACAGCATTCAAGCGTTCTTTATACGTATAGATCCAGATGCGACTCAAATGCTCTGCCAGCGTGGTCTAGTGGTTAAAATGGCGTAGTAATTGAATTTGGATTGCCTGAACGCGTTAGAGCGCGCCTGTGAGCCCGAGTTCGAATCCCAGCGACTGCATTTTTTTATTTTCAAATCTATGTAATTAGCTCGATTGAAGTTTTGTGTAAACAGATTATGTATTCATATATCTTTCTGAGAGACAGGATGTAAAGAATAATATTTATTTTTTTCAATATTTTTCGCAATTATCATAAATGCATGTATTTGGGGTTTCTTAATACAATGATGAATGCAAATAAATTGGTTAAATTGTGGAAATGAGTGCTTGATTTAAAATTACCACTACATTTTTATTTACAACTTTTATTGAAAATAGATCTTTATGAAACCGTGTTGAGTGTAAAGGATTTCTTGTCAAAGTCATTCAAATACAACATATAGTTTAATATTTTGTGAATAGGGTATTACGTACACCTTGAAATGACATTTTATGAGTGGTCAGGAAATTTGAAAGGAACATTTTAAGTAAAATTCTTTTTGAGGAAGTTATATTCAATAATCATATAATAGGTTATGTTTATATTACAAGGGACAGCAGATTAGAGAGCATATAGAAACTGTATTGTACCAAACCTACACCGGCTGAACGTGCACTGAATTAAATTAGGTATAGGGCCGGTCCCGGTTTGAGAATGACCCCAGATAACACTGCTTAATTTGTTTTAAAATATTACAGATGTAATATTATAATTTTACCGATTGTTAGCTTTTACTAAAAGCGAAAAAGAAAATTAATACACGTTTGCAAACACGACTGTACTGAACAAGGCTAGCAGTGATTCTGATGTATAATACTTCGTCATACAGCACCAATGAACCACTACTTGGACTTGCATCACAGTGATATAAAAAGAATATTAGATAGTCATAGCTCTCGAAGTTATCACCTATTATAGAGTTTTGTAATTAAAAACGAGCAGCCAACATAAATACTGAATTATTTCTACATTTGGCTTCTTGTACTTCTTTTTGCATTGACAGAAATATTTTCGAGATTATGTGATTATGTGAGGTTGTACAATAAAATAGTAATTGATACCTTAGAATACGCAACCTAAAAAGCCAAATATGGAGGTGAGTGAATGGATTATGTCATTTTATTTATACAGGGAGATTCATTAGTATGGCCATTAACTTAAATAAGTGTATACTCACCTCAGTAGAAGCACATTGCACTAAAAATTAATTGCTTACGGTAAAAAATGTGTATAAAAGGTTTGGCACAAACGGGTAGAACCTTTTGAGAATCACTGGCGAAATCAGATAAAAGTACGTTCTCCTAGTATATCAAATGTGATTAAAATATCCAAAGAAATGCTTTTTGCTTTGCATTTATAGAAATTCGGTCTTATAAGAACCATCTGTGCGGACTTAAGTTCATAGACAGTCATTCCATTGACCATCAATGAGTTTAAACAATTAAATGTTTTATTGTTCGTGAGATTATTATTAATGTTTGACCTATAGTTTATTATGAAATATTGTTTTGTTTGATAACCTCTAACTATCCCTAAATTTAATGACCATGAATCACTCTGTAGATTATAGGTTAATATCAAATTTACTCTACAATTTCTTTTGAATCAAATAACAATTTCACATTGACATTTTTTATATCTCTGTAGAACTCCTGAGGATTGACATAAAAGTCTAAAGATTTCATTGTGATTTAAATGTTTCTATTTAAAAAAGTTCCTGAAATTTAAATTCAAAATTTATATTGTTATTGATTCTTTTCCATGTTCCCAAAGTATTTCAAATCCAAAGTTGACCCTTGCGTTAACAATAAATTAGACCTATTTCAGAGTTTAAAATGCAAATTACAATTGATTGTACTTTAGAGACAAACTGCTCTGCATTACAGCCAATTTGCAATTTAAAGTGATACACATAGCTAATAACAGTCATACTGGTACTCGTAGCACACATCTTCTTTAGAATTTAAATTCTAAATTGTGAATAATGTGAAACTGTATTGTGAATTATAATTAATTCGCTGTTTTAAACAGAAGCCCAAATAGTTTTTAGTTTAACGTTTAAACTCTGAATTATAGTAGTTAATATTTTGTTTAAATCGTTAAATGCAAATCATAGTACCCACAGTTTAAAGTAAACTCAAAAAGCGATTTCGGCTTACTTTATGATATAAAGTTGAGTTTGAGATATCTAGCAATTTAATATGCGGATTAGAGGCAATTTATAATAGTAAAATGGAATTTACAGTTTCGAGTGAATATTCTGGTGAATATAGTTAAACACTGTAAAGCACAGTTTAACATGTCAGTAATTCATAGTTTATAGCATTACCACGCCTATTACAAATTATAATTAGTTACAAAATCTGTAAATTATTTTTAATTTGTAAGTCAAAATGGGATTTGAGGCTATTTTACAGTTGAAAGTATAAATTATTTTAAGAAAAAGGTGCAGATGGTCGTCCAGTGCTGTAAGTTTATAATTTTGTTTTCGGGGCCTCTAGATATCGAAAAAGAGTTTTTTTCAATTCCCTCTGTCTGTCTACTTGTCTGTCTGTCTTTCTGTATATCTACCTATTGCCGATAGAACCCACAAACTATTTGTTGGATGAAGACGATATTTTGCATATAAATAACTATGTGACATGAAACCGAGAAAACTTCGGACAAATATATACTGGGTAACCATCTTATAAAATAATTACTTTCCTCATCTAAAAGTCGAAGCAAATATTATAATCGCAAAAAAATCGTCTTCAGACTTTCATGTTTCAGAGTCCTTTGATGACGAAAAACTGGCTTTATTCCGTGTGTCTGTCTGTCTGTCTGCCTGTCTGGCTCAACTCAAAAAATATTTGTTGGGAGAAGACTCGGTATACCTGGCATTAAATTGAGAAAATTTCCGTCAAATATATTAAGGAGAGCACTTTAAATAATTCAATCTGCCTATTTTTACTTTAATTCAACACAACTACTACTTAAATGGAAGTAATATTCTGCACATAGTTCAGGTTTTTACCCTTGACGGGAAAGGGCATATTTTGAAGCCAACATTATACAGGGTTAGCACTAAAAAAAACTGAAAAATATATAAAAGACCTAACAGATACAGGATATATGCTGTAAGAGGGATACGGAAAGTTCGTTCCCCACATTTCGTTCCCGGGATAATTCGTCTCCCCACATCTCGTACCCGGAAACTTCGTTCCCGAGCGAGCTCAATTTGTCTCCTAGAGTACAGGGTATTGAAAAACGAGTGCAGCAATCGGATGCAGTTGGAAAAATGAAATATATTTTATATAAGACCTATATACAGTATGTCCCCGAATTGTTCTATAGTTTTATATAAAAATGTTACAAGAATTAAAATTTCTGCTTGGTTTGTAGAGAATTTTAAGAAAATTTTCAGTTTTTCGAAAACAAGTCGACCTTGATAATTAAGCAAAATCTATTTTCTTTTCGGGTAACCTACCCCTTTTGTTTATGATACGGCAAAATATTACTGAGAAAAGTTGTTCAGAATTAGAAATTATGGCCCTATACAAAATATCAGGAACATACTTAGATTAACCCGTCATTTTTAATAAATACAATTTATTTTGTTCTCATAAGTTTATTATAATAAATAAATTAATTAAAATATCTTGCATTTTCTAACTGTATTCCGATCGCTCCATTCGTTTTTCAACACCCTGTAATCTAGGAGACAAATTGAGCTCGCTCGGGAACGAAGTTTCCGGGTACGAAATGTGGGGAGACGAAATATCCCGGGAACGAAATGTGGGGTACGAACTTTCCGCAAACCGCTGTAAGAGACCAAAGGTGTAAGGAACAAGTACGTTGTGTTTAATGTAGCTGCATCGCAGCGATGCGAGAGAGCCTGCGTGCATCGTGCAATAAATGGATTTTTAAAATTATTTAGTGTCGCAACAACTACTTGCGAGATAAGTTCTGAGTAAAGCCCTTTACGGATTTTTTTTCAATTTCTGCTTTAACTGAGAAACAGATAAAAGTAATAATTTGCACATAGCTCAGGCTACACCATTAACGAAAATGAGACCCAACAGATACAGGTTAAATGTAAAAAAGTCAAAAAGGGCAACAATAAGAGCGTTCTGTTTAATATAGCCGCGCATCGCACAGATCAGAGAGATCTCGCATGGCTCAGGGTAAATGCTATAGAAGAGACAAAAAGGGTTAACAATTAATGCATTATATTTAAGGCAGCAGCTTCACACAGATGCGAGGGATCCTCCGTGGTCGAATTCAACAAACATGCGGTTTGCTTGTGAACTAGTACCAAGCGTTGATATCGCATTTACAGGCACTGAAGTTCGAATCCCACCGCCGGTAACGTTTTATTTGAAAATTGATGTAATTCGCATTACCAAGTGTTTCCTTTTATAGGGTTACTAGAAAAGTGAAGATATTTTTACCCCTAGTTTCATTTAATTTCTAAAATTATTAGTGTAACAACGTCCACTTGCGAGGAAAGTTCTGAGTAAAGCCCTTTGCAGATGTTCTTGTTTAAATTATACTTCAGAAATTAAAAATTTTATTTTAATTCAACTGACTCGGAACTGTAACATTACAAATAAACGCTTCAGGATGTGCATAAATAACGTAGGTACACATAATAGTTATTTATGTATTAAGGGCGTAATCAATAGATTATAGCACGAGGGATGTTTAAAGCTCTACTCGAAGCGGAGAGCTTTAAATTTCCCGAGAGCTATAATCGTGATTAGGCACGTGGTAGATACAACGTTTTATTTCATTTTAGTCCTCAAAATGGACAAATTCAAGGATTCAGTATTTTGGCTACAGACTACTGCTTCGTCATTGTGCTGGCGCTGCGAATTTCTGGTGTGTTATGGTTTCTATGCAGATTGTTGGTGTTTCTATACTACATTGTTGGTGCTTGTTATACTGCTTAGCAGCTTTATAGGCCCTAGAGCTATAAAAGCCATTTTACGCTCTCTATCGAGGGCCAATAAACAAGATTATGGTTCCAAAATGAAATAAATATAAATACATAGATACATATAATATGTCCACAGATTTTGTGTCGTAAACGTGTTAGGGAAACAGTTTAGAAGTGAAATTAAATTCGCGTTATGAAAGGTAACATCTAATGTACCTACAGCGTTTAAAAAAATTATAAATCTATTATTATTTTGCTTTTGACAAAATGTGATATAAAAATGTGTCCTATAATTACTACAAAATTTAATAAAGACCTCCAAAAGTACATAGACAAAATTGAATATTAACAAAATTTGAACGTTTAAAGTCAATATCATCCTATTCTAAAAGATACTTATTTATGTGGTATGTATTTTGTTCTTAATTAAATCAAAATGGAGAGTAGTTTCATATTTGAGTCTATTTTACGTTTCTCTAATTTATTCTTTGGATAGGCATAACTTTTTACTTCCCTCGTCTAAAAGACAAAGGAATCGCGAAAAAATCACCTTTTGAGATTTCTTCAGATCTTCACGTTTCAAGGTCCCTAGATGACGAAAAACAGGTTTTATCAATTCTGTCTGTCTGTCTGTCTGTTGGCGGCATAATTCGAAAACTATAAGGTGGAGGAAAACGATATTTTGCAAGCAGATTATATGCCTTCCTGGCATAAAAACGAGAAAGTTTCGGTAAAATATATACAGGTTGAACACCTTAAGAAATAAAACTCTTCCTATTTTTGCTTTAACTCAAGAACTACTATTACTTAAATGAAAGTAATATTTTGCACATAGCTCAGCTTTTTACCTTTGACGAAAAATGGCATTATTTTGGTCTCAACACAAGGTGAGAACCTTAAAAATAAGCTTCGTTTATTTTTTATTTAACTTAGAAATAGATAAAAATAGTAATTTTTACATAGTGTAGGCTTTACACTTGCCGATGGACACAGGATAGATGTACAAAAGGCCAAAAAGGGGCAACTATAAGTGCGTTCTGATTAATATGGCCGCGCATCACACGGGTCCGTGAAATCCCGCATGGCCCAGTAGGCGCTGTAGTTCGAATGCCACCATCGGTAATGTTTTTGTTTTCTACGACTGCTCTGAAAAGCCAAAAGACACTCCTAACTGACTCTGAAAATCTTACATTCCGCACAGCGTGCGACATCAATTTCGCACATTGAAATTCACGCGTATATTTGAAATCTAGGCGGAGGTTAGTAGTCTTAGAAAACATACAGTGTACAACACTTGTGAAAAGCACTTTTCACACTAATGGGGCTTTCTCGCCTGCGGCTCGTGGTTACTAAACTCCCCCACTCGTGTGAAAAGTGCAATTTTCAACATTAGTTGCACAATATACTATTTTATCTGAAAATTGATGTAATTTGCATTAGCTTGTGTTTTCTTTTATTGTTTCAGTATTAGCAAAAACTTTAAAACATTCTTCCCCCAGTTTCCTTCATTTCCTTCCTTTTAAGATTGTTTAGTATCACAAAGGCTACTTGCGAGAGAAGTTATGAGTAAAGCCTTTTACATATTTTTTCTTTTTTTGCCTGAAACGTATAGGTACTATAAAAATGTGCAATCTTCCATTCTGTATAATCAATATTTAAATTTTATATTTAACTTTTTATATATTTAAATGTGCCCAGGTGTTGAACACAATAAATAAATAAACATATGTGGATAACAAATAGAAAAAAGTGCACTTATTGCCATATTGAACTTAAAATCATATGAAATATAGGTACGCGTATTGCCGTTGTAATAAGTTATTACGTTATTACTTGTACCTGCAATTAGATGGTTCACATATTTATAGCGATATTGTTGTAGGCAATTGCTTAAATTAAATTTTTCTTGTGCACTGGATGGGTCGCGATGTCCTCTAATTTTTTGGCCACTTGGACTTTTATTTGTAGAGATTATTAAAACAAAAATCTGGTGTGATACACGCACACAACTTCCTTTTACAGTGATCTTATAATTAGCCAAAAATTTGATTTTAAATTTTTAAGAATTTGTCAAAAATTTTCAAAAATTACAAATTCTACAAAAACGGTACAAAATAGAGCATTATGTGAAAAGACATATTTTCTCTAGAATTTTAAGTTGAATTCAAAAATGTAATAATATACCGGGAGTTCTATTAAAAATAGGAGTTAATAAAGATAATAAAAAAAAACCAAAAGAAACCCATTTTAGAAGTATTGAACTGAAAAATCACCTATCTCACTTCAATACACATTAAAAATGTAATAAAAATGTAAAGTTTGAAAATAATCGGTAAAGCCGTTTTTGAAAAAATCGAAAAAAACTGAAAAATCACAAGAGTAAACATCTACTTCCGGTTATGCGATTTTCTTCAAAAGCTGCTGTCGCATCTACATAGTACACAAAACTTATATATGACGTTTCAACGCCATACCTCTTTTCGTTTTTTGAGATATTCTGTTCACAGACAGACAGAAACACAGACAGACAGACACACAGACAGACCACTGAAAAAAAATTATGTTTTTTGGGATCAGGGGAGTCTAAAACGTAAAGATCTGTTGAAAACTCAATTTCGAATTTTTGGGGTGAATCCAATACTTCCTTGATTGTAAAAGGAAGTAAAAAGTGTACTGCAATAATGATATTTAGAATGAAGGCGACGCCTGCAATAACATTCTGCAAGCATATCGCGTAATATCGCCAGAAAAGTTGCGAAAAGTTGGTATTAGTAACAGAAAGAGTAGCGAAAACTGCATAATAAGACTTGATGGGGGTTCAGTGGAAGGGGAAACAATTTAGTTTTATAAAATTATTTCTGTTATAGTAATTTTTGAAAGAAACTAATAGTTAAAATTATTTAAATTTGATATAAAAAATATAAATAATAATAATTTTACCATAAAATTGTAATTTTGACTATTTCTGTGATGTCTTGCAACTTTTTCTAATAACTTTTTTCATTAAAACTATGCTCTACTATGATTTTTAAATTCTCCGTATTTATTTTTAATTACATTAAACTTCTGGTTTAAATTTTCTGAAATTGTAAACATATTATGAACGTTAGCATATATAACCAAAATTTTAAAATGGATCAGATAACACATAGGGAAAAGGGTGTGACGGGAAGAAGTGAAACACTCTGTATTTATCTTGATTAAAATTTCTACATCCTTTATCTAATAGACGTGTCCGTCCTGGACGCTGTTTCAGCAGCCAAACCGTAAGAGATAGAGAAAAAAGTTATTAAAGTTATATGTTTGGAATGGTCATGTCAGGTCAGGAACCGAATTTCAGTCTCTAACACTAATTATTATCGTAATTATCCTAATCCGAACTTTTTAGGTTAGATTCTAGGCAAATTTTATCAAGGCGAATGCGACTGGTAGTTTGCTACCAACAATGACGTCATATACGTACGTGTGGTGAATACGCGTTCTATTTGCAAAACGGTCTTTTTTGTTTTATTAAATGAGACATTTGTCTCACTGGACTGCTAGTTAATATTAAATCTACTTACAATTAAAGAGTTTTGAGTTTAATATAGGTATATAGTTTTTGTTATGAGTGTTCCTTCTAGTTGCAGCGTTTTATATTATTTTAATTTAGGAAAACAATCATTTAAATAGCAGACCAAAAACTAGATTCAGTTTATATGAAATTTAAAAAATTACAAGAATTATACTCATTATTTATATTCTTTTATTTGAACTTCACTTTAAAATCATGAATTCAAAATTAAGTCGGTCTATCTGTCTATCGGTCTGTCTGATTTTTGCCGGTATAACTCTAAAACTATTTGTTGGAGAAAATTTCGGTAAACTATATACAGGGTGAGCACCTTAAAAAAATTAAATTCTGCCATTATGCTTTAACTCAAGAACTATTACTTAAATGAAAGTAATATTTTGCACATGGCTCAAGTTTTTATCCTTGACCAAAAAGGGCATATTTTGGAGGCAACATGTAGGTACATGGTGAGCACCTTAAAAAATAAAATGTTGCTAATTTTTGCTTTAACTGAAGAATAGATAAAAGTAATAATTTGTACATAGCTCAGGCCACACCCTTGACGAAAATGGGGCCCAACAGATACAGAACAAATGTACGAGGTAAAAGGGGGCAAAGAATAAGTGCCTTGTGATTAATACATCTACGTCTCAGTTATTTCAAGAGTCCAGCGTGGTAGCGTGCGATGAACGGTCGGTCTACTGCCAATCCAAGCAAAGTTTGAATCCCACCGCCGGTAATGCTTTATTTGAAAATTTATTTAATTCGCAATACCACGTGCTTCCTTTTATTGTTTCAGTACTATTAGGAACGTTACGATATTTTTACTCTTAGTTTCCTTTGATTTTTAAAATCATCTATTGTCAGAACGTCCATTTTCGATGGAAGTTCTGAGTAAAACCATTTACAGATTTTTTTTTAAATTCAATGATGAAGATGTACGTAACGAGTTCTGCATTTATATTTAATCTGCATGCAATGGACAATAAAATAAGAAAATTTTACTTTGATATTTAGCGCAAATGCTTGTCTAAAAATTTACTTTTATTTTTTACATCTACACATCTACCCCTGATTGACTTCGCGATAGGTGTAATGTAGTGGAATTTGGCATACAGATGTAATTTTTAATTTTAAGCTTTTTATTTTAACAAAATTTTTGCGTGAAATTAATAGAGAGCCCACTTTATTTACAACGATTTATAGTGTTATCGTGCTAACTCGACCATCTTGATGTCAATTGAACTGTTGCTAAGTATTATGTATAGCCTTAATTTTGAATTTATTTTCGGTGAAAATGTTTATATTTCTAATAATGGATACTAAATCTAAACTAACATTTATTTGCCAATTGCGTACTTAAAATATTTACGTAGTATCTAAATTTAAAATTGTTCAAGTGCATATTAAATATTTTTAAATAATAGTCAGAATTTAAATTAATTGTTGGTTAAAATTTGCAAATGGCTGTTACGTGGTAATTTGGCCTGCGTCACTCTCGTTCATTAATAAAATATGTAAACGACCAAGTAGAGCGTTAACCTCGCAGAGTAATAACGAAAGTTCGTGGATTGTAGGCGCCTCAGCACTTACCCCATTTAGAATTCCGACAGGAGCAACATGTGTATTCATCCCGAAAGGAAGTTAACCAAAAAGCTTAATTAGACCGCGGTTAATGCGCCGAATCGTTCATTCGGTTAACTAAGTTAGCGTCTTTTCCAGGGAACGAAACGTAACCATAAATAATGGATGAGTTCCAAGTTCGAACCCTGCATTAGCATTGATTCTCCAAACAATGACGGCTGTGGCATTTACGTAAACCTACCCCCAATAAATTATTTCGCTCTGCATGCAAATCGACTGAAACTTTTTCTGCGAAACAATGGGCCTGACAAAATTATGGAAATTTTCAGGATACGAAGAAAACCTACCCTACCGCCACTTCATGGTCTGTCGTCCGGAGGTCTCCGATCTGGAGCTGCATCCTGAAGAGGGTCAAGTGGCCAAGCTCACGGAAGAGATGTTCAGGAACCTCTTCAACGAGCGGGGCCAGCTCGAGGACGATCTGGTCCTTAGAAAAGCCATATTTTTCGCCGGCATGGAGCGCAGCCTCCGGAAGGAGGTTTGGCCGTTCCTGTTGCACTGCTACCCCTATCAAAGCACATTTGAAGAAAGGGCACAGATTGCGGAAATTCGGAGACAGGTAAGTTGGTGCGCTATCCGATATGCGAAACGCTTATCTTCTATAAAACTTCGATTATTAGTTGTGTGTAATGCTAACAATTTAAAATTTTAAAAATATATTGCTTTTTAAATTTGATGAACATGGAGTTACGCGTCAGGGTGTCCATGAAAAACTAAGTCTTTTACGAAGATAGCACCAAATAAAACAAGGTTTGCAATAAATATTTATCGTTCTTCGAAATATTCTCCCTTCAACTCAAGTCATTTATGTACCCGATAAAACTAGTGGTTAAGGCAAGAAGTCTATTATTTTTAAGACAAAATAAACGATAATATTTTCGAAGGCTTAGACTGGATGCTTTATTTGCATCTGAATATCGCAAACCACGAATGGTATCCGTCAATTTAGGAAACAGAAATAAATCTCACAATACAAGGTCTGCTATTGTGGTTTCTTCATATTGGACACCTCCAAATAGTTTGTACACTGCATAGTAGTATGTGTGGGTAGATTGTCGTGATGAAGAATTACAGTACTTTATTTAAAATAAATTCATTGCAGAATTGAAACGATACAAAAATTTCAAGAAAATACAATAAAAACATATGTCGCAAACAGAGGTAATGGTGGGTTTTTGTCTTTCTCGGCCATTCGAGCTACGTACAACTAGCGTATCAACATCAATATTCTATTTAAATGTGTAACACCCTTAAACGATGGGTGAATACAACCCTGGCTAGCTTAAACCCCAGGCAGGATATGGTGTGAATGAAGGACATTTGATGGTTTTTAAAGTTACAAAATACATTTATTATTAAAAAAACAGTGGGCGCCAGTCGTTATTCACAACAATAGAATCAAGTCTAGCTAACAATTCACTACACCATCTACCTTGGATGAGTTCTGTTTCACAACTCTAAACTAAAAGATCACGAGCAGGGGAGCCGAAGACTCAATAATGTCCAGAAGTAACAATAAAATTATTTAATCTCAGGTAAAAACCTGGCGCACTTCAGCAGCAAAATTAGTAACAACTGGTATTTGGTGCCAACCCCAAAATTAGTGCCAACCATAACATATTTCGCAAAACATCGTTTTTAAATCTAGAATGCCATGCAAACATCTTAGCGGCTGCGCTGACAAAATTGCAGGTTATAATAAAACTTTTAAAATACTTAATTTGAATCAAGATGCCTTGCGATCGAGTTCGAACAAAAAACAGTACAGTAACCTGCACACTCTCTGTGTGTGATTTCAGTAGATCTTTTTTTTGAAACCTAAAAGGTTACTTTATTCGCGTGATTGGTAACCAAAGGCCTTTGGTTATAGAATTAAAGCATACATTTGCGCAAATTGAACCGCCTGTTTATTCAACAAACAAGTCCACTAAAAGTTAGCAAAAACACAGCGTGCACTTACTGCGTACTTCAACATACGACTCCCCCAGGTGCTATCGCTGTTGACGAGTGCTATCTGCAGCTCATTTGACGCCGGCAAAGTACCTCCAGCGCAGGAAATTCAGCGTGCAGAAATGTTTCAGGAAGTTATCTCAACTGAAGCGTCGTCCAGGAGCATGCAGGTACAGCAATAATGGCCTAATTTCCAATCTAAATAGTACAACATCCTAACGAACGACATGTGCTTACCCAAAGATCGATAACGGCCAAAGTTTTTGTGTACGGCTGAAATGTTTGCTCGCACATGGGATTAATGGCGATAATATCCTGTCATCGCCAAATAAACGGCACTACTCGAGGTCGGGATACATGTTGAAAATATCTAAGTTGGCCACAAGTGAAAAATCCCAAAGACGACCTCTCAACTTGTATGCTAGGCGACTTGAGTTTTTATCGCAAGGAGTGCGAATTCGAAATTCGAAAGTTTCCTGACTACAGCGAGCTCGAAGAATGAAAATGAGAACTACCTACTAATAAATTAGATAGGTATGCAAATGCCAAAAATACAAAGAACGCAATCCATTATATGAATGCTAAAAAATACAACGAGGCGTTACAAATTGTTCAAGTTACATATCGTAAACAATTTTTACTTCTCTCGTCTAAATGAAGAAGGAACTATTGTAAACCTGAAAGATCACCTTTCGAGGTTTTGTCAGATCCTCACGTTTCAAGGTATCTAGATGACGAAAAACAGGTTTTCTCAATTCCGTCTGTTTGTCTGGCCCTCTGTCTTTCTGTCTGTTGGCGGTATAAATCAAAAACTATTTATTGGAGGAAGAAGATATTTTGCATGCGCTTTATATGTCTACCTGGCACGAAAATGAGAAAATTTCTGAGAAATATATACAGGGTGAGCACATTAAAAAATAAAATTTGTTTAGTTTTGCTTTACCTGAGAAATAGATACAAGTAATAATTTTGCACATAGCTCAAGCTTTATTATTGGCGAAAATGTGACTTAACAGATACAAAGTATACATCACAAACTAGATTTTTTACTTTAAATGTCATTAATATAATTATACAGGATGAATAATAAGGAAGGAGCATTTAGGTGCAGTCCTAAATTTTAACTTAAGAAAGAAAGCTTTCTAATTGTTATACAAAATTTGGTGATTTTATTTTTGGTATCAGTATAATATATTTTAACTAGGATATCATCAACATACGTTTAAATATTTTCTAGTTCAATTGCGTTTTTAGTAGTATTAACCCTGTCGGACAGGAATACTTGAAGCTACCCTTTATTTTCAATAAGAGGTTATCATATTTAATTCTAGCCATTTTCTCCTTCCAAATATAAAGCAGTGTATTGTTGAAAGTTGTGTTTCATATTATTTACAAACTTCTTATCTAAAAGTTCACACGCAACGCCAAGTTTGAGAAATTCCGTTGCTCATTTATAATCCCTAAATTTCAGTTTCAGACAAGTTTGACGATAATGCTCACTTGAGGTTTAATGAGCTAAAGTAATCTAAAAATTAATGTAGCTATATTTCTTTTTCATTGCTAACTGTAAAGTTTAGAAATGCTAGCATTTATAAATTATTAAACTATATACTTTATAAACGCAATAAATTTCTAGAGAGCACCAAGCCAAATTGCCTTATTCCTTTCCACATCGCCACAAATAAATTCCGTAAAACGTTAAATTGGACCTTCGTTCTTGCCTCTATTCTTAGGAAGCAAAACATCAGAAAAACTCCCGGCACACCAGCCTTCAACCCCTAATCCCCAGCTATTTTGCGATGTTGGCAAAATATAATTATTTGGAGGTTGAAATTTCCCACAGGAGCTCCCGGCGGTTTGCCTTAATTTTTTTATTTTCCTGCGATGAGTTGTCTTTAAGAACTGTTTAATCACTATTAAATAACATTCTACGCTCGTCTAATGTAAAAATAAGAGTTGTGGTAGCAGCTTTCGGTAAACGAAGATTTATTGTTAGCACGTGCAATTTTTCCCTACGACCCTAGATGGAAGTGTGACTTGTAGGAGGAAGTTTTTCTTAGACGTGCCTCGAAAACAACAATTTTGATCTCGTGAACCCCATGGCCTCGAAAAGTGTCAATACTCTCGAAAGTTTCCTTGCTATATTTTCACGAATTTGTCCTTGCACAGCGGTTTTCTGGATGTGACCTGATTTTCTTCGTTAAAGTGCTTTTCAGCACTATAGCTATAAAAGATCAATTCAGCTCAATATGAACAAAAACTTCAGAAATCAGCTTTTTATTTCAAACATAAAGCAGGTGTTGGTTTTAAATCGCAAATAGAAATAATTTTGTGGAAACTGGTGCAAGAATTGTGTTGAATGTATAATAAATTGAGATTTTTGTTTCTTTTTGTTATTGTTTTATGCTTCAGTCTAATTAGCTTGGCCGATTTTAATCAAAATTCAGTTTAAGGTATTGATGATTATATCATCTAGAATTAAGGTTATTGCCAGGATCTGAAAATCTTTAAGAACAGTTTTTCCGAAATCTTTAGTTTTAAAAGTAACGGATTTACGAATTTTAAAAAATATCAACTATTTTAATTATTATTAACCACAATGGGAATTAGAGTTTTTAATTGTTGATACCATTTGACAGGTTTTTATACGTAGCATCCAATGTTGTAATACAGCAATTACAGAGTGATAATGCTGCTGAACACTGCATACAAGGTCCTAACATCATTTATCCAAAGAAGACTGCATACCCACGTGGACAAGGAAATTAGAAAATACCAGTATGGATTCAAGACGGGGGTGTTCTACTATCTACATATCATGACAACATTTATAGAGAAATGTTCTGAACACTGTCCATATTGTTTATTAATATCAAGAAAGCGTTTGATAATCTTCGTTGAGATAAAATAAGCAAAGACATGATGCACATGGGAGTACTTGCAAAGTTGATAAGACTGATCCAAATGTCCATGGAAGTGCGGTAATGTAAACTGATAACTGTCTGCAGTCTTCCAGTAATGCTTTGATCATGTCTGAGTTCTTCAAAAATCTTATAATCCTTTCAATAATAATTTGCTAGTGCAGTAGTAATAGTTACTGTAGATCCGAATTTCCAAAACTTGAATCCGGCTCGAAGGGCCAATTTCTCAAATGTACTTCAGGAAATGATTCAGAGAAGATCGTTTGTGTTGGCTGGGAGGTTAGTAAATTTAGTAGATGCTGAAAGAATGGAACTTTGTTACTGGGACACTTGAGAATTAATAGGGGTGGAGTAATCGTTGTGAGCAGGAAAGTCACGTCAAACCTCATTTTTAAAACGATTGTAGCCTATATTAACTCATACATAAGTGAACGCATAGTTAAAACTGTATTGAAATATTTGCAAAAAAGTTTTCTATTTATACAGTACACAAGTTCACCGTCCAAGCGTAAAAGTGTAACTTTGCATTTTGTTACTTTAGCACGACCTACCAATTTATTGAAGGTGCAGGGTACACATTAAACTAAAATTGCAATTGTAAACAGGGTCCTCAGATTACCGCTTGATCTAATACTAAACTAAGCCGCAGCGATTACAAAATATAAGCTAATTGGAGGTTAACCCTAAATTATCCCAAAATACGTATGTTTCAACGCAGTTTATACATAACAGATGAAAGAAAATATAATGAGTTTGCAATTCATAAAGGTGTACAATAGAGTACCTATAAACTTATTATATAGGTACTCTAATGTACAATAGGGAAAAGCACTGTTAACAACTCTACAGCTCCTATATGGAACTAGAGGAGCTATAGAAACACTAGGAGAACTTGGTTAGAAAGCAGTACAGATAGCTTTTGTTTGTTTATACCAAATCGAGGTTAGCAAGTTAGGTTTTGCGTCAGTTTGTGTCAAATTCGAGGTTAACAGATTAGATTTTGCGTCAGTTTGCGTCAAAACTGACTCAAAGTCTAACCTGTTAACCTCGAATTTGGCATAGACTAACAGTACCACCAACATATTATTTATACGTTGTGTAACCATGACCATTCAAAAACCATTCAATTTATTAAAGTTAGTAGGCCATTGGCCACCATTTTGTGACAAATTGTGCCTATTGTCGCCACTGTCTCTATCAAGGCACTGTAATGTATCCTAGATCAGAGCCAGCCTATATATACTGGCTCTGTCCTAGATAAGCGCCAACATTAAACACGTGGTTAAACAATGCTAACAAAATTCAGGTTATGTTTATGTTTACATTCCGCGTCATGCGCTGCAGTTTAGTCTAATTACAATACTTCTGCGCATTTTTACACGCATATTTACCACGAAATTTAGAACAAGTTCTAAATAATTTACATGAAAATTCAGCGCAAAATTTAGCAGCCAATTTTCTGTATGCAACGGTGCTTAATATTACTATGAAAATTTACAAGTAAATTTTGCATAAAATTTAGCGTCGTGTCATACAGGCTTTACATAGGAAAATATGTGCGTTGCGTGTAAACACAGTTTCTGGACTTTAAGTTTATGCTGGAAATAGAAATTGCAGAGATGAATTTGACATCTTTAATTGTTAAGTACCTAGTTAGGAAGTTGTTAACAAATAAAATAAGTCAATTGATATACAATTGTAGAAAGATTCATTTATGGGTACCTAACTGAAGTTTTAAAATTGTTAAATGTGACGATTATTAGACGTTTATGGTATATAAAATATTAGCTTATAAATGTGAATTTGTCATCTCGATTTTATTAGTAAAATTTCCATTTAAGAATAAACATACGGCATGTTCTTCTATGTCAAACACATCAGCGTTTCTCAAACATCGATCTTGTAAGAACTCCTCGAATTTGTCTTCTCCATTATCATCATCAGTACTTTGAATAATGCATCCCAGAACATAACAATCTTAAAAAAATCTGTAATAGTTTTAGTAACAAGTGCATTATGTGTGCAGCTGTCGAAGCCGATCCCAACGTAAGTATGAGGGAAATTGCAAATAATTTCGGTGTATGTCGCTCGTATGTTCAGCGCACTCTTAAAAGACACAAATACTTTGCTTACAAATATTTCACGCAACAAGAGCTATTAGCAGCAGATAGTGAAAAACGAATTATCTTTTGTGAATTAATGTTTAATAAATGCCATGCTGATGAACATTTTTTAGAAAATATTTATTTCATTGAGGAGTGCACATTTAGACATTAAATGGAGAACCAAATCGTCAAAATTATCGGTATTGGAGCCAAACTAATCAGCATGTGTATGTAGAAACACATACACAATATCGCCAAAGTCTTAATGTATGGGTTGGGATATTGGGCGATAATTTAGATGGTCCACTCTTTATCGACGGTACCCTAAATAGCAGGATTGATTTAGATATGCTTCAAAATCAAATACCTGCTATTACTGCAGTAGTTGATAATATCAACACAGTATGGTATCATAACGATGGAGCTTCTGCTTACTATTTAAGAGTAGTGCGAAACTAACTAAACGAAGTATTCTCCAACAGATGGAATGGTCGTGGTAGCCCTATTAACTAAGCTCGAAGGTCTCCAGATTTGTCACCCAATGATTTTTCTTATGGGGCTTTCTAAAATTAAAAATTTACACTTCACGAATGCATGCAAATTTAAAATCTTTAAAGGACTCTATTAGGGAGGCATGTTTTAACATAACCCCTCAAACATTACGAAATGTACGTCGTAATTTTTATGACAGATTAAGCCACTGTCTACTAGTCAATGGGAATACCTTTAAACATTTAATTAATTAGTACCTGTTAGCGTTATTGAATTTTTAATGCTTATCTGTGGTGTTTCTCTTCGTTATTTCATTACAAAATACAAACTCTTAAGCTTTCTGTTGTATGCATTACTGAAAATCATCTAAATTTCTTTGTACAAAAACTTTATTATAACATAATAAATGATTTACGTCTGATTATCCAAGAAAACTAAACCTTAGCCTTACTTTGTATTTTATTTTTGCGTTGCGTAAATTCTAAGTACTTATGCTTTTATACTGAATATTACGAATAGAAGATAACTTACTACTATACCACATTATTTATTCCTAAATACTGTTTATTTCCAATAGTATTGATAATTAAATGGTGATAGTTGTATTGTGTCAGCAAATTCTAAAAATAACAGCAATCTGACAGTAACAGAAATTTGATTAATTCAACTACCTGTTGTTTCATTTGTGACAATCACATTTTTAGATACAGACACAGCAATAGTTGATCCTTACATAATGTTGCCATGTCTGGTAGTCACTGAGACACACTGTATATACGTTACCGGTGTATGCGCAGTAGACCATTTTTATAATTCTCTGCGCAGTACACTGGATTTGGCCTGGACTTTCTTATACAGCAATAACAAAACCCAAAGACGTTGTAAACTTCAAAATAATTTCATTTCGTCAATACATTTACCTCAAGTCTTCGGAAACTTCCGAATACCGACAGAAAAAGGGTATTTGTTGGCCTACGAACCCGAATTTTCACCACTAACGTCGCACGTCATTCGACTTAAATATTGTTAAGGGATCCGTATTCGCAGGGTATTAAGTCAGGACTATAAGTTGCGTAAGGTACTACTTTCCATTCTAATGTATTCATTGTTATATGGATTAAGCTGACAATGTGTGAACAGACATTACCATAGAGAAGAATATCAATACACTTAATTGGCATCGTTTGGTTGTCACAGATATATTTCATTTATTTGAAAAATCATACGTGGAATACAATGTTATAAATTTTCGGAGAGTAAAAGAAAATATCCCTGTAATTTTTTTGAAATAATTTCCATTTTTTTAAACTGACAATAGGGTCGTTTTAAATTTCTCCAAAATGCAGACTTATGCTTTGGTTTCATTAAATTGTATCTCTTAATTATTTATTTTTTTTATTTTTGAAAGACTTAAAATTACATATATTACCATCCACAACCATTGAGGGCTATTCCAATTTGTTTGTAGAATTGTACAGCTTTTTCTAGACAGCATTGATTTTTTTGTAGTTTAATTCAAAATTAATAAAATTAGTTTTTCTACGATCGTGTCAAAATAACAACTTTTTCGACAGTTTCTAGTGTAAAAAGTGACGTTTGTAGCACTCTTAATATTAGCGCCCGAATTACGTCTTTTTCGCACGTTACCATTGGTGGCGTGCTTTAATACCTACTATATTAAAACACGCTTCAATGAATTTGAATGTCAACATAACCTAGGATATCTAACATAATGTGATGGAAAAAGTGTCACCGAATTAAGTTTTTATATTTCTGTCATGATCGTAGAAAAAGTAGCGTATGATACCCGTGTATAAGTACCATTAAAGCACTAGCGACGTTGAAAGCACTCCGCTTCGCGTCGTGCTCTTAAACTCGTCGCACGTGCTTTAAAGGCGTACTAATACACTAGTATCATAATATACTTTTTCTAGAATGTCTTCGCAATATTGAAAACAATCTAATCTACCCATATATTTCAAACTTGGTGAGCTTATAAACCTTGAATTACTGCCATAAAATATTACTGAATTTTACGACGCTAAGCCGTTCATAATTATTAGTGCACTATTTTCAACATCTGCCACCCTAAAATTTATTGCCACAAAATGTTCATAGATGAAAAATAGGAATTTATTATTGCTATCAACATTATTATCATACCGCTATAATAATGCACAACACTCCATACCGTGTTAAATGGGCAAAAGTATCACTACTACATTCGACGGTTATTATTTTCGGATTTTTGTAAAAATTACTTTTAATAGGGATACTATCACAGAAAAAAAGGACCTATTGGTTGTGTTTTTTAAAACTAAGAACACAAGTACATTTCATTTAATAATAACCCTATGTTTCAACACACCTTTAAAAAGCGAGTCATTGATGCTTCGGTTGATATGGCATTTGTGTTTAACAATGTGAACTTTTTGTGTGTGACCTGTCTCGTGTTTAGTTTTGTGGTGTTTCGTCTTCTAGCAGTAACTACAAGTATTATTTCTGTGATAATGGTCTACTGTGTAGCAGATAATTGTAGTAAAAATCAAGGTTAGGAAATACTGCCCATCTCTAGCGTGCTCTTAAAACTTTCTTTAGTGCAACAAAAGTTATTAAATTCATCCTACATTTTAAATGCGGCATATGTGGCGGGCTACAGCTAGTTTCTTTATAAAAGTGTTTCTGTTAATATAATTTTTATCTGGGAAAACTACGAATCTAATAATTTTTTGCTACTTAATAACAATTTCAATGAAAATCGTGCGACACTCATTAATGACCAATAGAAAAATTAGTTCACGAGCCGTATCCAAGACAACAACAAAAATTCTTGGAAATTTTTTGTAGGTAGACATTACTTCTTTTTAGGGTTTGTGTCGTTACGATTTTCTTACCGAATCTGCATTGGAGCATTAATTCATATCCGGAAATTATTTTTCATGCATTCAACAACGTCCTAATTTGCCCTCGCGTCCCGCTCGGTCAAATTAATACGACGTTGTTGAAACGCACTCAAAAAAATTTCCGGAAAGAATTAATGCTCTTATGAGATTATATGTGAACATTTTGCTCTCCACTACAGTTAGAACGTATTTTACTCTCATTCCAAATCATAATTTTGATTTTCCCTGTATATCAGCCAATGTTTTAAAAATTTTGTACTTGATTATGGATCTAAAAGTTATGCAGAGATTTTTATCAAGATTTTTTTTTGTTAAATGTAAGATAAACTTTTTCTCCATTTATATAAAACTTTTTGGGACAACGAAAACATATCATAAATATCTCTTTTTTCCTCATTTTCAATGGATATGGTATAAAAAAAAATTCTACATAATTATCATACATATTGTTTAAACAATATAAATAATTTCGTCCCCGCTCCAAAAGGTTTCTGATTTCAAATAATATAAAAAATCAAAATTAAAAAAAAAATCATCAACATCGGAGCTGTTTCTGAGGACTTCCGAGAAAAGGCTTTATTGACGGGATTAAATGCTACCTTCGCAGAAATATATTCTCGATATAATATGTAATATTGCAAACTAAACTTTTTCATTCCAGAATAATAAATTCCTACAGCTTTATTCTATAAAAGAATTTCTTGAAATGAAATTGCAGTACATGAGAGACGATGTAATAATAAAGTGGAGGTGTTCTCATACATCATACATAATAAACCTCGGATATGAATTACAGAGGTACTAAAGAAAAGAATGCTACGTCATATTTATAGCGCAATGTGAAAACAAATTATTCTGCAGAAAAAATATATAACACTTATTTGTTCGATAACAAATTTCGTTTTCATAAAAAATTAATCTAACATGTCCGCATGTCTAATTTAACCGAATGTACATCTTCAACCGTTTACAAGAAGCTATGTTAAAGACGATATTCTGGACACACGATACTCATAGGTACGATACATTGAATATTTTGTAATCGAATACAGTTTGCTATAGGAAAACTTTATAAATAAAGTAAAAAATCAAAGCGAATCACACTAAGTAGATCACCAATAGTTTACAAAGCGTTTAGACCAATGAGCTTTTATAAAAAATAAGAATTGCAGAAGTACCGTCCTTCAAGCAAAGGCATTCACAACCCGAACAAGCTCAAAGCTCTCGGCTATTTGTTGTCATCGGAAAAATCAGGCAATGGTTCTTAAGGTTAGCAATTGAATATAGATAAAACAACAAAAACAAAACCAGTCACTTACCGTATACAGCTTCTAGCTTATGCTAACCTATAGTCTAAAAACGAGCAGATATCGGTGGGTCAAATAAAAAATATACCAGTAATAGAAAACAATAACGAGGATTCAGTTGATAAACTGTGTAGATACAGTTGCATAGAAATCAAACCAGGCTTATCAATTCAAAAGAATCTGTAATTAAATAGTGCAATCAATTTCAAATGGGTATGTTAAATTGGTTCGTTTAATTCAAAACGACTCAGGAGGTTACATGTTACTATATACCAAAGCTACGTTACGCAAAAAAAATGGCTAGACAAAGTTATATAGTGAATAAAAGTTATATAATTTTGGTTCAAAAATAAATTGCGCCTTTAATAGTATCAGCGTTGATAATACAGTTAATAGATCTGCACAGGAACCAATCCTATCTGCATGCAGCTTTTCAAGCGCTTGCAAAAAGCGAATGTTTAACCTGAGAAATCAAATGCAAGTCTGTCGATGGGCCTTTAAAAACCCATAATAATTAGTACCATATCGCAGACTGCCTTATGCGTTAAATAACTTCCCTTGGTACTATCTTACCTATAACTCATAATTACATATAAAATGTTGCAAAATAGAGCAAATGCTTGAACCTATCCATCGCTATTTGGATTGCTCGGGTTGTTGTGGCGGTCTTCAACGAGATGCATCACAGGAAATGGATCTTCTCAGATGCCAGAAACCTTAGGCTTTCCCGAAACAGTTACCGAGTATGTATAACTATCAGAAGTAACCCATGTGGCAGAAAACTGGTCCAGAGCAAATTCCAACATGCCTAAACCAAGATCGTACTCTAACGTGTATACAAACACAAAAATCTTATTTAGCAACGCTAATTAACTGAAGCAAGCCTGCCTTAAAGGTGGATATCGGCCGAAAAAACACGTGCAGTGAAAATTAAATTTGCACAGTTTGCATCTTGGTTGAATTTGCCACGCCACCGGCTTTAAAAATCTAGGAAAAATTCCTAGCTCTCGATGGCTTTGGAATAAATCTCAAAATGGCTCGGCAGCACAATCTAAATCGACTTACCTCGCCGAACAACAGAGAGGAAGTGCCAGGGCATCAAAAATTGTAACTTGCGTCGCAAGTAGGCATGAATTCAAAAGGAGGCTTTAACCTCAAACGGCAGAATATATGTTGATCGTTATACATGTAATGTAGTAATGTAACACTCCTAATATCAATTTCAACTCTTGAAATGGATTAGACCGTAACGTTTGCTACAGGAAAAAAAGCGAATCAAACTGAGTACATTCACCTTTGCAACTACATTCTTGTTTATATTTGATGTTGACGTATGACAAATAGAAGTATATCTATAGCCATAAAGGTAACAATTTCTAAGTTTAATGAAATATACTCTAAACCATAATTATCGAAATTGTTTTCTTAATAAGTTTAGGTATATTTCCATTTTGACATACGTACGTCAACGTCAAATATAAACAATAATGTAGTTTAAAAGGTGAATCTACTCGGGTTGATTAACTTTTTCGCTTCTTATAAAAAGTTTACTGTACAACTACTACTCATAATATAACCTACGTTACGGTTAATCTCAAAAGCTTCGGCGCGGGAAAAAACAATGAAAATACAGTATAGGTACAGTTTGACCGCCAAAATAGGCATATAACAGTGATATTAGCTCCAGAGCAAGATACATAATCCTTGAAATTGATTAATAACGTGCTTAAATTAACTCATTTTTTTCCAAAATGTCAATATCTTAATTTGTAAAGAATTTATTTTCAGTAGCTTTCAACAGTAAATGATTTTATTCAACAACGATTGCGACAATAAAACTAAAGATATAGCGAAATGTATTAAAACCACCTCCTTTATGTTAGCAAATGCTTGGCATTCGGACGTATTTTAGCTTCCTCCTGCAGGTCTGTGTTACGCTACTGTAATTACTGAAATTTGAAAACACCTATAATAGTAATTTACGATACAAGTGCGTAAAGCTACTCTTTAGGCACGAGTGGGGTAGGGTTAAAACGCGAGTGAGCGAGCGTTTTAAGCCCCGCGAGTGACTAAAGATGCGTTACGCATGTGTATCGTACAATATTTTATCTACGATAGAATAAATGTAAATTAGGATTACCAGCAACCGGTCGTAATTTTGAGTGTTTTAAAAATTTTAAAACACGTTGCTACTCACAACCTGCCTAATGAAATCTTTTAAATACGTTACTACGGACGACGTAAACTAATGAAAACATGTTATTAAACAGTCGTTTTACAAACTGAAAACTGCCAACTAAAAGGCAATTTTACACACTGTCGCAGATAAAATAAATTAACACCTTGCTTCGAGCAAATAGAGGACGCCATAGTGAGCAGCAAAGTAAAAACTAAATCAATGAATTCATTCTAGTAACCGCTACATACCAATGTTTCCTAAATAAACCGCGAAACTCCAAAACTCCATTTGCAGTTTCCTAGGAAGTAAAACTTTTATTAGGGTCCCAAAACAAACAGTTTGTTGACTTCGCATCTTACAAGTAAAAGTGTTCAACATCCTCTTTTATTGCAGGAGTACGAAGAAATAACGAGAAGGAGATTGGAGCTGACCGGCAGCCAGCTGAACCACTTCCGGCGAAAAGTGCAAAGCGTGGTGGAGAAGGACGTGGTCCGCACGGACCGGGGAAACCCCTTCTTCGCCGGCGACGACAACCCCAACCTAGACGTTATGAAAAACATCCTCCTCAACTACGCCGTTTATAATCCGGGATTGGGGTAAGCATGGCAAGTCCTAAGACTAAATTGCTAACAGAATTCCGGGCACTCGCGACGGTCATTTGTTTTACGAGCCGCTTTCCGGTGGCAATTTAATTAGAGGGCTTTTGCAGCTACACCCAAGGCATGAGCGACCTTCTGGCCCCCGTCCTGTGCGAACTACGTGACGAAGTGGCGGCTTTCTGGTGCTTTGTGGGGCTCATGCAAAGAGCGGTCTTCGTCGCCACCCCCACCGACAGGGACATGGACAGGTCCTTGAGGTTCTTGAGGGAACTTGTCCGGATTATGGTCCCGCACTTTTACGAACATCTCGAGAAGCACAGAGACGCCTCGGAATTACTTTTCTGCCATCGGTGGATATTGCTGTAAGTAATTTAGGGGGGCTTATGTCGGGGTTGATGCAAATGTGAGAAGTTCCTGCGGCGACTTAAAATCCTCTCAGGCTTGCTTATTTTTATTGCTTGAACAAAAACAAAGTTTGTTATTAGAGGAACAAATTCTAATGGTTTAAACTACTTCATGTAAGATACTAAGGAGCTATAGTTTTTAATATCGGCGATAAATAATAATAATAATAATACTAATCTTTATTTAGTTATAAACTATTTCAAGATTTACAATTGTATACATATTTTTTACTTAACTAATAATGTTTCTTAACATAGTCGTCATCACAGAAATGTCAACCATTTTATAATATTTTAACTCCCACTAAATCTCCCGCTTATCCAACTGTTGCATCTTCTTGTTCATAGTGTTATTCCGAATATCATGACCTGAATCTACAAATATAGTCACCAATCCTAATTGCCCTCAACAATACTCATTCTTACAAGCATTGTGAGATTTCTGAAATTTGCTACCTCTTTGATAATTCTGATTGGGGAGTGTCCCCATTTTCTTTTCCGATCGATGTTTCTTTTAATAGTCAATTTTTGACTTTATATTGTTGGCAATAATGACACGATGGTGCTTATTTTTATCATCCATCTTCATAAGCTTAGTCAACGTTAATTTTACCATACCGGTTCGTATTTTGATATCACCTTGACAATGGCTTTATTTAAAATGAACACTTATAGATATTTTTTAATTTTAATGTCTTGTATAAAGCTGAGCTATTGTGGAAGAAGACTACTCAATTCACTGCCTTCAACAAGCATATACTCGTACGAGTAATTTGGTTAAATTTCAAACCAATTCCTGCGCTTCCTTACTCTATTTTTTTTAATCTTGAGCATATTTTACATTTGGTATTTTCTCTTGGAAGAGGGGCAAGCATTAAAACCAAGAGAAGTAAATAGAAGAGTACCTACTGAAAAAAGAAGCACATCTAGCAAAAATAAAAAAGAAGAAGTAGAGGAGGCTATATGGAAAATAAGAACAGTCAAGCCATTGAAGAAGGCTGTCGAGAATATATACAATAGAATAATAGAATATACATTCGAATATACCTATAAAATACACTAGAATATGCGCAAGATGTGTTCAGGCAGAAAAGATAAATATTGGACAGCATTTTCGTGATATGGAATTTAATAGAAAGGATGAAATTTGTTTTTTTTTTCGACGAACAGTACATACAAATATGATATGGAGCTGTTTAGAACTATTAAAAGTACCAAAGAAAGTGATTCAGATAACCAGTGCCTATATGATAATTTTAAAGTGTCGGTCAATGAATGGTGTTCACTCTTATTCATGATAATCTTGGATATCATCATCAAAATACAAAAGAAAGAGCGGGAAGCAACCATTTAAAACAAATTAATATAAGAAGCTTGATGTATACAGCTAATGTAATGCTAATAACAGATGGCCAAAATAAAATGCAAAAGCTACTGAATATGCGTATGGTTTGATGAAATAGAAAAAATAGAACTAAAAATCAACGTAAAAACGCAACATGATAATGATTAACAATAACAATACATTGCAGAGGACAAATATTAGATAACGTTGCGCCATATAGAAAGTATAAATAATAACAAAATAGGAAAAAATAAATCAGAAATTTTTGGGAAAAGAATAGCTGGAGAATAAAATTAAGCTAAGAGTGTATAACGCAATAACCATACCAAAGATACCATACGCATGTGAAGCTTGGGTAATGCGACCAAGGCTCGAATGTAGACTAAAGCAGAACTGAACGCATTTCTTGGCCACCACATCAAGCGATGATTTTTTGCAAACTTACTCAGTGCAAATCCTATTCGTACTGCATTGAATTATTTTACAATATTAAATAGGAGCACAGTTAGATAATATGGCAATGTATTGATCAAGCAAAAGCATGTAGAAATAATTAAAAATATAAAAACTCGCAGTGGAGCGTGCGAAATCAATACATTACAGAATTAGAAATCCAATTGAAAACAGAAATAGAGTAACTTATACAACAATAAAATGAAACGAAATAGAAAAGGCTCTACATCAAGCAGCAGAAGTATTCCTCGAAGAGAACATAAGAACCTTTTCTTTCAGTGCTATTTTTCTCGATCCTCGGCTATAATAAATAATTCTTGAACTCCCTCACCGGTCCAATTTCTGAACCAGGACATTGCTCTTCGTCGAACTCTTTTCCTTCGCTCAACCCTGCTCATAATTATTAGTGGTAACATTCGGTATTTACCTCCACGCATTATATGTCGAAATATTCGCCTTTGCGTCATTTTATAGTTGCATATGGCTCTCTTCTATTCCCAATTCTTTTGAGGACTTTGTCAATGTTGATTTTCAAACCGCTATTTTTGTACTCTTGATTTACCTTTTCTAATAAAACGTATGTATCTTCCAGGTTATCTGCGAGTATTATTATATCATCAGTGTATCAGTAATTTTTTCCCTTTTTATTGGTTAGAACATATTCTTTCCAAATGTTGCTATTTCTTCTTCATTCTTCTCGGCGTTGAATATAGACATGGATTATACATATTTTAGTCTAGGTAATATTTTCCTTTGAATGTTACCAATATTTAATATTATACTTTATGAACAAAGAATGTACATGCAACTGCTTTTTCAGTGTGTTCATTTACCATGATCGTTATACCCTTCCAATGATGGGCTTTGTTATTTCCAGAATAATATATTGTTGCTTTCTCTTATATAAATTTTCCAGCTCCCAGTCAGCGAGTTTCATGTATTCTCAAAATGTATATCTTTAAGTGATACATTTCAATTATTGTATTCTGTGTCTTTCCAGCTTTATAAAGACTACGTGTATTCCATATTGCAACTTTTAAAACGGTTTGGTTCATTATGCCAATATAAAAACAATTACTTCGACAAAAATGTATAAAAACAAATATAGAGAACATGGAAGCCAGTGAAGAATGTTAGATTTGAAAATTGCAGGAAGATAAGAAAAATATGGCAGACAAAAAAATGTGTAAAACGATACTATACGGAGTAATAGGATCCTTTTATAATTCTACAAATAAATTTAGAAAAAGCTTCAATTGTACAATTGCTTACGGTAGTAACCACGAAGGAAATCTAATAGAAAACATTGTGCCAATTGTAATTAGATGGATAAAGACACAAATAGTATTATGGAAGATGAAGCGGAAGCAGAATTATAGTAGAAGCAAAACAATAAAACGAGCACCGAGAAAGTCGATGAAGTAATATATTAGTTGAAATACATATAATATGCCATAGAAGGGGGATGGAGATATTAGTCGACAGGGTACATATGCTAACAAAAACAATCTGGCTAAGAGAAAAAAATCCTAACAGATAGATTCAACCAATAATCATTTCATAATAGAAAATAGGAGAACCCACATTGCAAACATTTTAAAGACATTTCTGAACATTACATACAAGATACTTTCAAATATCGTTAGAGAAGATCATCCACTGGATGTGTCTATGTCTATACCTGCTGTTAGCCGGAATTGGATGTGTTCCGTATGCAACTTAACAAATTCGATCACTATGTTACAAGCCCAAAGTCGAGTTGTACATCTTAGATTTTGAAATAGGCCTACGATAGTCAGTAAAAACTAATCATAGAAAACACTGCAATATGTTTTCCTTCTCTCTTATATTTCAGGGTTAATTATGAGAATAATTAGCGCTATCTGTATTTTGGAAGCTGCTGTTCGAAAACAGAAATACTGTGGACTTAATTCCATTCTCTAAGAATTTTCAGCAATACTGTTTCCCTTCTTCCTACTCGATCACGTTCGTCTATTTTTTATCTCGATAATATAGACGATTTTGACTTTCTTGGTCATCATATGGAGCACTTCTACATTCGTGACTATTAGTTCAAGAAATGGTTAGAAAACAATAAACCCGCATTTCAAATACCTACTACTACTATTTTAGTCGTGGTATTTGTAATAGTTCATCTTTTCACTGTATACAAGATGTTTCAGAAATAGGTACCGCAAATTGTAAAGGGTGGTAAATTTCGCAAAATAATAAAAGCAGTTGAAAAAGTTCTTTCTCTACCCCCTCCTTTGGGCTCTACAAGGTGATAAAAGTGATTAGAGATTTTTTGAGTTTTATGCCATTCTCATAGAAGAATAATAACATCTTGGTGTAGGTAGCAAAATGTCAAGAATAATTTAGAAAAATTTAAAGCATTTTTCAATAAAACGTCACCATCCTTTTTCCCCACAGTTCAATACTTTTTTAAAATATAGCGTTAAAAAGTTTGGCCCAAAAATTTATTCTTAGACGCCTTATTCTCTAAGTATAGTAATTTATCATTAGGAGTAACTAATATCTACTTGTTTTGAAATCATTATCTCTATTCTTGGGAAAAGATTTTTAATAAATTTGTATTGTATGAATTCTCTTTATCACCCTGTAGAACCCAAAGAGAGGTTTATAGAGAAATTGTATTTAACTTTTTTTATTATTTTGCGGAAATCTACCACCTAGTGCTGAAACACCCTGTATAATATACTATCTGAAAAACGCAGTATCTAACCGGCAACTCTAATTTTTACAAAGGTGATTGATATGCAATTATATTTTATGCTGTTGTTTAATGCGCAGCCAAGATATGTAACGGTTAACTACTTCCAACTACTGATTATTATCAATAGTGATTGCTGGATTATGTACGAGATCTACTGATACTTAATAAATTAACTCGATTTATTATAATCACATTACATAACATTGTCAATAAAGCGAAAAGAACGAAAATCTATGATATTAGTTTTTAGTAACTAAAGGGCTAAGACAAGGTAACTCATTATCTACATGTTAATTTGACGTAATTCTAGAAAAACGAACAAGAGAAAGTAAATTGAACACGCTAGGACCGATCCTGAAAGCAACACCAAATTAAAGTGTAGTGCAGAAACCATCACGTACATCGGACATAAATCGACCTTCGAAAGGCATACAAGACAGCATTAGATCCCAATAAAATTTTAAACTTTGGGCAAACAGCTTTGAAAGCTAACCAGCGGCTGTTTAAATTAAAGAAGCTAAGTGTCTAACGTCATATACTAAGTAATTTGCGTCGCGGAGTGACAAATTTCATCCGCGATTTTAGCAGAAGAAACACAATTGAAAGCTCAAATTCCGGCGACATTATGGCATCTGCGATCCACCGGATATTCGGATGAAAACAGCAGGTAGCTGCTAAACCCTTCTAGATAACAAACGATGGCAGTACAAGAGGCGGGGCAACGTAAGTTTACCGCCCGCAAACAGAAAGCGGGCAATAAAAATAAACCGAGGAGATCCATTGTGCAGAAAAGGGTTTGCTTCTGTCGGGAGCCCCCAAGTGGCCTGGTTTGGCATTTTATGGCATTTTCAAATTATCACGTACTCTGTATGTATAATTGTAATACATATATGTATATGTGCGTGTTTGTTAATTAATTTTATTTTCTAATAAAAATTGGTTGCTTTCTATAACGTGTACCTATCAATTGGTAATACTTAGCATGTCAACATTAACACCCGTGGGCTGCAGCATATTCGATAGCATATTTAAATCATCTAACTATTCTTTCACGATTCAGAAACACCACATCTCTTCATCAATCTCTAAAATGCAATAAAGGTTCAGTATTGCACATAAATTTAAAACATTGTCTATCACACCCTCTGCAAACCATCTAAAACTTATACAGATGAGTGATATGCAATATAGAATGAGTGCTATCGCTAAAATACCAATGTTAAGGTTATACAATGCGACAGTAACATGGTTATGTAAAACGAAGTGACAAATACATTGTGTAGATGGAAACGAAGAATAACAGTAAGGAAAATTCCAGAGGAGAAAAAGAAAATGGAATTTTGGTGAGAACGAGGAAGCGTCCGAAGGTCTCAATGGCACCCATTATAGTGGGAAAATTCAATAGCCCTTAATATCTGAAGATAAAATTCTCGGAAAAGTGGTAAAATAACGAATAGTCAACGTTAGAACAAAGAGAAACTGTTAGCATCATATCGATTCGTCCACTAAATCTCTCAAAATTGTAACATCAATGACTACGTGGATACAATTTCCGGCCGCGGCTAAATCAGGGAGACGGGTGCAGTTCTTTAAGTACTCACAATTAATTAAAATCCAAACACGGAGCCAACGACTCTTTTAATTAAGGACAAATGTATCCAGGCATCACAGAGGATTCGTAAATTCGTAGCAGAATTATCTCAACGTAAGCACACGAATCCAAGTAGCAGTAGCAAAGAACAAGAGAAAGTGCTCATATCACAGTATACAATCACATACGTAATATATCATTTAATACAATATTACAGGTGATTATCTGTCAAATTAAGGTGCACCTCAACAAACTCGGCTTGCGAGAACAATGGCTTATAAAACATTTTTAAAGTTACAAATATACAGTACAACAGCTCAAAACAAATGCAATAGCGATTGACATCTGCTTGGTGGTTGAAAAACCATTGAGTGCCGTCAGGTACGCAGCTCGTGAAGTGAACTGTACATAGCGGTCCGAGTTCTAAATACAGCTCCCGAAATTCTGACGAAAATCGGTAGCGATCAAGTGAAGCACTCAGCATCGATTTACTGTTCGCAGCATTAAATAGCTGTACTTGAAAGGGAAAACAAAACCTGTTAGTAATTTTCTTTGGTTGAGCCCATACTGCCCGTTAAGGGAGGTTAGGTGCTGCCCCCGAGAACGGGAGCGATAGGCCGCCAAACATCCGAAAGTGGAAACTGTAGATGTTAAACCCAAACCACGTCAAGGTCGACGCACTCAATAAAGGATAGCTGTTTCGAAAACCTCCTTATCGACGACTATAAGGAAGTGCTTCTAACTTGTGGCCTAGATTGATTTCTCAAAAAACTGCCAGGGCTGCATCAATCCGCACATTCTGCGAGGGCCAGGAACCAAAAACTATACTCTGCAAGCTTGCAAAACTGCTGGACAATTTCAAAGACGCTAAACCTGGTCACCTTCACTGCGTCAAACAAGGAACCACCATACCGTAAACAAAAGCCAAAATTCCTGTCGCTGCCCGGCCGAATCCAAAAAGCAAGTAGGCGGGGAGAAAGAGCGCCCAATTCAAAACCTGTACTACAAACATCGAAATTGTGGAGACGCAATCTAAACGTAATAAAACATCTAGCTAGTTCTACCAAATAGAAGAAGATGATTTTGGGCTGTAGAAACTTGAAAAACCAAAAAAGCTGACCGAAAGAACTGGAAGGAACTAGTAACCATGTTAAAAATTAAAATGGTCTAAATCGCTTATGCACATGCAATCTACATGCCTGACGGCATATGCAACAGAGGGAAAAGTCAATGATAAAATGTACTAAGGATTTGAGCTTGTTGCTTCCCTAACAATTAAATAAACTACGGAGTAAAATGAAAAACACTCACCTAATATTACAAACACACCTATCTAAGTACAATTGTTTCATGAACAACCATAGTAATGATGATGAACTGAGATAGATTGAGAAAGAGCTCAACTTTGCAAACCCCTTAATGCAGTGCTGCCCATTGTCTGTTTCTCCAAGTTTGGTAATCTTTGGTTTTCCATGCCTGAACAGTCACGGATATTGACATACTTCGTGGGATTATTGCAAGGTGTTTACAAGGCCGTAGATCTCCGATGTTGGCACTATTTGATGTATTATGATTAGAGTCCGTCAAATGCCATTTTGCCATGTTTCTTACTGTAGGCCTCTTTAGGGCGAGATTTCGTATTTAGGCGTTTCACGTAGTAAGGGGTGGAATGAACCACATATGTTGGTGCCATAAATGCTATAAAATGTCCTTTTTCGTGATAAATGCTATATTAGAATAAATGCCTTATTTTCATGCAAAAGGGCTTACAAATTTCAAAATAAACATGCAGAAGTTTTGGTAAGTGCCAGGTACTAAGGTCGATGAACCGTGGCGGGGGTGACCGCTCATCGCGCGCCTCAACGCTCAGGTAAGTATCCCGTTACGTCCACTCGTCAACAACAACCCCGCGCTCTCCCCGCTTCCCTTCAGTGCACCTCGGATACCTACGTTCCACTTATTTGCCTTGTGCCCGTCGTTTTTATCAGATTACTTTGTCTTTTCTATTTGTGTTGTGGGATTTTTAATAATACTGGTGACATTTTTCTAAAATTTCAACTTTTTGAAATAAATACTTACCATTTTTTATGCTTTATTTTGAAATAAGTGCCATTTTATATGCCATATTTTGAAAAAATAAAAGCCATTTTGCTATGCTATATTTTGAAAAAATACGGGAAAATGTTGACGGACTCTAATTATGATTGTTCGTAAGCTGCTGCAGGGCTGTTTCTACAGGACCAACGCTACCTTTTATAGCCTGTGCTATGCAGCAATAGTTTGTCGGACCTGTTTCTTAGCTCACATGAAATGCATTCATTTCTGTCGTTCTGCTCGAGTTATTACCTGTATGATATTATTTTTGCACACACCGTATATAGATTAGTTGTATCTCAACAACCGCCAACTTTTGGTTTGCAATGTTTAATTATCCGTGTAAAAACTGTGCATCGTGTAATCGTGTATAATAGACGCCAGAATTATGTCTTCTATTTGCTAACAGTCCACGCCACATACTGATTTTTACATATAAAATATCACACATTTTGTAAATATTAAGAAAAGGTTCGATAACTATATGTTCTATCTTGAATAATTAAATTATTAGATACTGATTTGTTCATTATTAATTTGAACATAATCGATCTATTTTCAGATGTTTCAAGCGTGAATTCACAGAAGCAGTAGCCCTACGGATGTGGGAAGCATGCTGGGCCAATTATCTCACAGACTACTTCCACTTGTTTCTCTGTTTGGCAATCATATGCGTTTACGCCGATGACGTCATAGCTCAAGACCTAAGGGCAGATGAAATGCTCCTACACTTTAGCTCACTAGGTAAATATTGGCAATACTATCTTTTATATTAGATAAGAACCAACTACAATTTATAGTTACCTCATAAAATAATGTTATATTAGGTAGAGGTTGGCTATAATTTATTTTTAAGGCTTGAATTATTCAATTTTTATTAATTGCTCATAGCACTGTATAGTTTTGTCAAATTGAAAATGTTTGTCAATGTCACGTCAATTAGGCGAAGCCTTATTGACTTGTGATTTATGGTACTGTCAAGGTTGTGTTTCATGTTATGCCTGTTAACACGGGCAACATAGCTTTGATTAGCCATGACTCACAATCAAAATAACAAAATTTGTTTATTTGATACAGACTGGTTCAATCACACCTAACCTGCTAACTTCAAATTTGACATAAACTGTTACAGATATTAACGATACAAGTTTCCTTATGAGCATCTAAACAACTCTCGCATATTATTCAATATTTTATTTTCGCCAATAAATTCTGGTTCAATGTATTTTTTTATATAAAAAGAGTGCGGTAATGTCAGTGCTGTAATGAAGCTCTTAACGATACTAAAATTAATTTGGTTAATAGTCCATAACAACACCGATAAAGATAAAAAGTATAACACGATTCACAGGCGACTTTAATTATAAATTTATTATTAATATATATTTAAACAAATTAGAGCATTGTCTTGAAGAGGGCGCATGGTAGAAGACCACATCCCCGTTTTCATTTATTTAACGCAAACCAATGCCAATGATATAAGTCGTGCCTATAATATTAACCTCTGCTTAACGAAAATCATAAAAATCTTCTCAGCCTTCCTAAAAATGTTTATTATGATGCTTCCAGATGATATATGAATTCTAAACATCGTTGATCTCGTCGATCTTGTAATTTTTATATTCTAGACCAAAATTGTGTACCAATATTTTATAAACTCTAGGCAAATGATTCGGACAATTACTGAATTTTGTTTAAACAAAGCCAGACAGCTCCAGAGTACTCTAACGCTAACGCTTTATAAGACTGAAGTAATTATTTAAAATTGTTCTAGTAATGCATTTTGAAATTCTTATTATCTCAGCGGAGGATTTACAACAATCAAATCAACTGCGCGTCGTAGTTCGAGGTCGATTAGCAGCCTTTGCGTGTTCTGATGTTGTTCTACATCTAAATTCACCTAATATTTCACTACACTTAATGTAGAGGAGTATTATTTCGCAACACTCCTCCCATGTCTCAGTGAATTAGTTGAGATGAGAAACCTTTTTCCTATGGGTATCAATAATTGCATAAAGTTTATATTCTTCGTGTTTCAAAATGTTAATTTAATAATGTATGCACAGGCCTTATACGATAGAACTAAATAAATAACTATTCGTTTAAACTGTTAATGTGGCATTACTAGCTTGTAATTGTGTTATAATTTTTTGAAAGCAACATTAGCGCTAGTGGAACTAATAATATTTTTCGAAATTTAACATTGTCAACTTAAAACGAAGCTGGTGACCCAGTCTGTTGTTTATTTTACCCCGCGTTGTAACAACAAAAATTGTTACAAAAGTTGTTGAAAAAAATTTCTTGTTGCACTGCAATAGCGGCTCCAAACTTATGTGAGAATTACGGGCGAAAACACGATCGCTGCAGAATCGCTGTTATAGCAGTTTCAACGTGACGCGAGGGTTCTAAATTTCGCAATTGTTAAGAGCAGGTAGAGTTAATCATGTATTTAATTTTATATTAGAAAACAAAGATGGATTAATTTTAGTTGTTTAGCTAATCACTTTTATAACCTGCTCAATTTAATTTATAGTTGACTGCAATTAACCTAAAAATTCAAGAACACAGCTTGTATAGTACTTGAAGATTAAGCAATGGAACATGTTTAAGCGTCTATTTATTTGTTTGTTATTTTCCAATTCACCATTTATGACTACTTTTATTAAAAAGCCAGTAATGCAGATTTTATTATTCTTCGATTTTAATCATCAACATATATTTAACAGTTCTGAAGCGTCTGATATACAGAGCGATCAAAAATAAAATTGATTCCGGGA
Source organism: Agriotes lineatus (assembly GCA_940337035.1). Lineage (NCBI taxonomy): Eukaryota > Metazoa > Arthropoda > Insecta > Coleoptera > Elateridae > Agriotes > Agriotes lineatus. The sequence continues at coordinate 129,116,459 of OW679200.1, read as the reverse complement.
GCTCGTAACATACAATTAATCGCATTATTAGTTCATGTAACTAACACAGCAAAACTATGAAATGTAAACCAAATTTATAGATTAAATTGGTAGACAACATTAACATAACAATCGGATGAGTTAAACAAGATGTTTAAAGTACATTAAAACTTTTTAAAAAAATTACAGTTTTTTGTTAATAAATGGCATGCAATAGATTAGGTAAGTTTTATTGTTTTCAATGGTTTCCGCGATTAAGATTATTTTTGATCTCCCTGTACAAACGTGTATTGTGCGTGTCTGCATGTTTGTCTACTTATGTCACGTTTCTATCGTCACCGATCGGGCGCACTTCGTTCGTGATTGGCTCTGTCGTCACCATCCCTTCATAAAGCAATGATAAGCCAGTCCGTTAGGTAGCTGACTAGAAATCGTATTTGCTCTGGGAGCGCCAGTTCGAATCCAACCAACTGAGATGTTTTTTTTGCGAATTGATTTCTTCATTATTAGAAATTTTTATCTATTTTGTACATAATTTTAAATATGTACATCAACCGTTATTCGATCTAGCAAAAGTTGTTTTTCTTGTGATGCGCTTGCTTCATTAAAGCATTATATTTTTTTAATATAAAATTCAGTTTTAAAATGCACAAATTATTTTGTTAAATCCGGTTAGGAATTCTTCGAGTTTTCAATACTCAATTGAATGCGGAGAAGTTGAATTTTTTCAAACTAGAATGGAAAAATAAATTGGATGCGGAAAAGTTGAATTTCCAAACTAGAATGAAAAAATAAGACAAAAAAGACTCAATGCAAACTTTATTTTTTATATATGTTAACTACAAAATTAGAGCAGAAAGGCAGAAAGAAAGAGAGCAACGATTTTATGTTATAGGATAATTCAATAATGAGTAATTTTCCGTACTTATTGTACAAATAGCTATTAATTAGAATAAGGTTACGTATGCGGTAGACTAAAAAATTAGTTCTGCTACATTACTACAATATACAGTTGTTTTCACGAGAATATAGACTTAAACACCAAACTTTGATGGAAAGCTCACGTCGAAAAGGAAAGAACTAGACCTTAAATACATAAGTTTAAAACGTATTAGCTCATACTACTACTCGATGTCAATATATAACAAGCTACTGCAGTTTTTTTCACATACCGGGAATATGAAGAGGTTGTCATAAATTCTAGGTATGTGAAGATAAGAGCAATTTAATACGTTTTGTAAACATCGAATTTTAGCAACGTTGGTTTTGTCAATTACCTTTTTTGATAGAGCCGCTGAAATGTCTTCTATGGGTAATTATTCATTACAGGCACTACATAATAATCTTAGGTAATGGCTAATCATTTTTAATATCTTATGCATCATCAATTAAACCAATAAATAATTTAGAAAAATGCAAAATAATTAGACTGAAGGGTAAAGAAATAGAAATGTTAGCAGTAGAACAAATACATTTACACGGAAATAATAGTAGTTTGTATACCAAAACACTGAAGTTTAACTTTTTATCACGAATGTGGATTTAGTTGCTGTGGCCCGTAGGGCCAAGGTAAATAAACCACATGAGAGATAAAAAGGAATTTCAGTATCGAGGAGTACATTATGTTTTATTGCAATCGAGAAATCGTGAAATTACAATATTTTAACCAACATTTGTAGGTTATGTTAACGTCGGTTGACGTTTATCTGTCGTCTCTCCACCTACAAAAAAGTCGTAAAACAATGGATTACCTTTCTGCCGATTTTTCGTGTTTTAATGACGATTTGGAGGTACTTTAATGCCGATTTCAAATAAAACAAATTTTTGAAGGAAATAGTTACACAATTTTAAGTTTAATTTAAAAAAATTATATGTCTATACGAGATGGTGGTGGAATGGTTCATGAATACGCATATAGGTTCACGACATATATTTAAAACGACATAACGATTACCCCAACTGAATATTCAATTATTTATGTTGATGTAAATGAAATTATTACCAGATGAAGCGAGATTAGGACAATATTGTGTTATTACAAGCCCAACTTGCCCGAAGTAGTGGTAATAAAGGGTTGCCGGCTGGCTTAGTCGAGAGGGCGAAGGTTATTCTAAAATTCGTCTTAGATGGGGCAAGGACTCGATAAATTATAAAGGGAATATACTGTCTTAAGCGCCACCGCTTTTCTGTCGATACAAATGGACGATTTCTTAAAAGCGGAAAGAGAAACCAATCCTCAGGTGTGTTGTCAACCGCTGCAGCGACGTCCTGTAAGGCGCAGTCTCGGATGAAACTTGCCTTAAGTGGTTTCCTACAGCTAGAACCTTTTACACTCAAATACAGGAAAGATCGCATACAACAACCTTCAGAACAAAAGAAAGCATGGAGTAATTATAATTCAATCTATTGACGTCAAAACACCAAAATTAAGTTGTACAACGATCACAGCTGACTTAATTACTGAATCTTAAGCCCTACATGACGTCATGGTGTTTTACAACCTGCTAAATAGTCTTATCGGCGATCTTAGTTAACTATTTACCGCATTATTAATTCGTGAAACGATCATGACTGTATCATTATATGAACGTTATACTAGGTCTTTTAAAGGTGGATCACTTTAATTTGATTCTGGGGCACTATTTCACTTAGCGAAACTGATTTGCGTCTATATCAATACAAATTTTACACAGTACCTTGCAAGATCCTAGCTGTTGTTTATATTGCTGACGTTCCTCTCGAACGCGCTAAGACGTTTGTCGCTGCAGGAACAGCTGGAAAATTCGGGATGTCCAATAGAAACAGAATGGACAAGCAGTGCTGAATAGAGCGAGAACTTGGGTAACGTTATTGATTCCTTCCGCAGGAAATTCGGGAGTGCTGCTAACGAGACGATAGACGATACAATACTCCAACACGCACTCCTAAGTGACCCAAGTTGATCGCCTCCGTGATTAATCCCGCAGAGTGGTATGAGGAGATATCCTTCGGAAATTTGAACAGATCGTGATCACACACACGTGAAGCCACTCGACACCAACTGCACAACTTGCTCCGGAACTGTCTCGTTCAAGATTCTAATTTGAATGCTCAAACTGAATTCTGAATGCCCCAGAAAACTCTGCTATACTAGAAAGCACACCCGATTGTGGCTAGAAACAATCAGATGTTCGCAATAATTGGCTGAAAATGAAACAGGCGATTAATTCGGCAATGTGTTTGGCTGAAGCGCTACGGGAATGAGAGATAACATGACCGATTTGTGACCAAGCTTCCGAGAAGAGATTTCTGCTCAGCGCGTGTGTTTTATGGCTCATATATCAACCGTGAAATTATGTTTACTGTCTTTTCAATGCCCTAATGAGCGTTTTGATTGACATCCAAATTCTCGACAAGAAAACCTGCATATGAGCTACGCACAGCTGCGACCAAGGGACTATACTCTTATTCGAAGGCGGTTTGGTTACGCACATGCGCGCCCGTCTGCTTGATTAATTTATGAGGCAGAGGCTTCGATTATCAAAGAATAGGCCGCTACAACACGTGGTTGGTAGTATGGGAATATGTGCAGCTGCCGGAGTTTTGCTAGAGTGCGTTGGCCGGGAAAATTCATATAAAAAGATAACTAAAAGTTCAAATAAATTATGAAATTAGTATTTTTACCATAAAAATATCCAACCTGAATTTGACATGCACCGTTATAATGATCTCAAATCACAGCCTACTCTGAAATTCCTAATAAAAAAATTAAGTTTACATAAAATATGAGAGGTGCTTAATCATGTCAAGACTATAACTTAGCACGTATGAGTATGTTAAAATTCATCTTTATTAATAAATATTTGCTAGAATACAAATTCAAGTAATTTCAATCAAGTTATAGTTATTTTAGGTAGAAACCTTTCGGCTTTAGTACTCGAACATTCCTCATCCCTTAATTCCAGTTTCCAATTGCATTAAAAAGAACTAGCAACACAAGTCAAAAGAATAGCAAAAAACTCGTTGCTAACAAATTGATAACGAATAACATGTGTAGGAATTCTAAGCTTAAATAGAGTAAATATCGCCATACAAAGCTACTGCGAGATAACTTTGTCTGTGATATTATGCTTTTCCTTTGTCAGCAAAAACACGCTCTTCCAAATTGATTTACTGAGGAAATTCGCGTCTGTTTGTTTACATGCCTTTGTGTTTTTTTGCTTATCATAGGCTTTTTTCTTAATCTTTTTCATCAATAAATTATATTCTACTGTGCCTTTGTATATCAACTTTAATATTTTCCATTTTCCAAATATTTTAAACGTACAGGTCGGTAAAACCTTTAACCCTTTCATAGAGTTGAACCAAGTTATATATTTCTGTTTCTGTTGGTACTACTTTGAACGTATTAAAAATATTAATAAAACATTTAAATAAATATTATGGGTAATTAAAATACGTTACCATTTTACTTTAAATTAGATGTACCTATTTAATGTGTTGAATAAAAACGAATAGTGTGTAAACTATTTGTTGAGTTGAACATTTTAATCTTTTTTGAAAAATAAATTTCTCCTCGCGTACAGCGTATTTCTTGGGGCATTTTACAATTTCAGTTAATGTGGTGATAATCTCAAACTAAAAAATCATTAATATTTATTTCTTTTAAACCAATTTTAGTCCATAATAGTTATACATGTGAAAAATCTACAAAAGGTATGCAAATGTCAATTTCAAATGGTAAGGAAATTGTACTACGTCAGATTGAAGAGAATGTTACTTTTTTGTTGCTTGTACCTGCGCTAGCTAGTTTTTCAATTCAACTCAGTTTTTCTATTTTATTACACTTAGACACAACCTGCTGAAGTATTACTCTCGACCCAGACCATTCTACAAATTTATAATTTTTGTCGTAACCGTCCAATCAATCACGACCAACCGAAAATTGTATGAAAAGTCTCATAAAATATAACTTTCGTGAAGACAGTAACCACTTTCCGGCCATTCCAAATGGATATAAATAAACACGGTAATTTGAGAACGACATAATCTGTAAGGATGATCTTTACATCATTTTGTAGAGAACATTAATGTAAAGAACTGAAAAGCGTTTAAGCGAGATCGGTCGTTTTTTCTCTTTATATGTATATGTCGATTTGTTAAGCGGTAAGCAGGAATCTAACTACTCAGTCAGATTGTTGTAGTGTCAACACTCTTCGACTGTCGAGCCCGAGGTCGCGAGTTCGAATCTCGATCCGAGGCAATTTTTTTAAAATGTTTATCTCTTCTCACCTTTGTATCAGAAATGCCACATTATCGCCACTGGCTGCCCCATTCGTACGTTCCGCTAGCTGTATTGATAAATCTCCGACTCGATTTTAAACCGCTTTCCTCCACTATCACTAGTTCCGATATCCTTTGTAAATTCTCTTTAGCACAAGTCGTCGCACATATGGTGCTATCATGTAAAATATAACATAATATGATAACAGGCATACCACACTGAAAGCACCGTTTCGACAGATTACAAAGACTAAATATGCCTTAAGGAGCGGGCGTTCCAAAGAGCACATGACAAAACCGTTTCATGCCAACAGTGTGCCGAAGTATCAATAAGAGGCTTGCGCCGTCTTATCTTTGTGCCTTTGTGTCTCATTGTAGTATGGCCGTTATCAAATTATGTTATACACGTAATTGCGCCGTATGTGCGACCGCTTCAGTTAACGATAATTCTCAGAGTAGACGGAAACTATGGTAATTATTGTGAAGCCTTGAAAGAGGAAATCCGTTTAAAAACAAATCGGAGATTTACCAATACCGTTCGCAGATAGCGCCGTGAGGTTGATAGTGCCAATAATATGGCATTTCAGATTTAAAGATGACAAAAGATAGCAACATGCTATCAGACCATACTAAGAGGAGGAAGAAGAATTGTTATTTTCAGCAAAGATGGAATAATAGAAAATAGAATTAATTTGACGTTATACATGTTTCTTTTCGTACTTTGTTCATTCTTATGAAACACCTGCACAATAGCAGCCTGTACCATTTTATAACAGTGTCAAATTGGCAAGTAATTAAATTCATCAAATTAACACATTAAAAGAAAGAAAACTCTGGCCTTGTGCGATATCACTCCTTCTTCTTACAAAAATGGCAGCTGACATGTGCGTTTGCTCAACCGTTTTTCTGGTATTGTATAGGGTAGTCCTCAAATAATTGGTCAAAAACTGGGTCCGATTAAGCTTCTCATATAAATGAAAACTGTTCTTATAAACGTTGGTCTAGAGAATAATTGGGATTTTATCATTTTACTGTAAACGGGAAAAGGATATGGAAATTAATTGGTAGATCTTTTCTAGCAACAAAAGGCTTACTTATGGTATGTTTTAAAAATGTTTAATTAAACGTCGTATATCACACGTGAGCAAAATGCCATTATGCTCTCGTGAGAATTATTATTATCACACTCGAGATTAAGAGCATGCCTTTAGTGGTGGGGATAACTCTCTGACTTAAGACTGCGCTGTGGATTGCAGCTGGATCTCATAGAGGGCAGAAATAGTGATACTAGCAAATAATGCAAATATTGTTTATAGTTGGCGCGGCGATCGATCTTACCAAGCCAGTTCTAAGAATTTAACTCTCCACTTGCGAAAATAAAGATGCAGGTTTGGGGGCTAGAACAAACCATCGGGTTATCAAGGATAAAGCCTGCGCTACGTACAAATTATTACTTCTATATATTTTTCTGTTAAAGTAAAAATAAACAACAAATTATTTTTTAAGGTGCTCACTCTGCATATATTTGTATGAAATTTTATGGGTTTCATGTCAGGTAGATATATTATGTGTATGCAAAATATCACCTTCTTCCAACAAATAGTTTTTGAATTATAACGCCAACAGGCATGCAGACAGACAGACAGACAAACAGAATTGGGAAAACCCTATTTTCGTCATCTAGGGATCCTGAAACGTGAAGATCTGGAGAAATCTTGTAAGGTGAATTTTTCGAGATTACAATAATTCCTTCTTCTTTTAGACGAGAGAAGTAAAAACAATATTTTCCTAGTATCCCAAAGACAGGAACGCCGCATTTTTTTGATATGCAAAAATGGCGTAATAGATATTTACAATATAATTGGGATAAAAGCATTATTAACATACGCGTGTGAAATTTGCACAACGAGGTCACATTTATCTTCCGAACGTAGATCATATTTTTTACCACAGTATACATGAATGATTGGTTGATAAAATACTGATCCAAACACTGCTATTGGACGAAAACTGACATTTCACAGCTGAGTGCATTTGTCGGTAATATAATGTATTAAGAGCGAAGGGTTTTTCCGGTAATTGTTCTACGAATGTTTGTCATTTTAGCAACGTCACGTGACAAATTAACCTGATCAAGTTTTCCGAACTGAAGGATAGGAAATTTGTCAAAGCTAGTTTTCCGAAGGACGTTGCCGCAAAAACAACAAATCTTGAGTTAAAAATTGTCCGAGCAAAATCATGATACCGAAATACATTTTGAGGACTATAGCAGCCGCTTGGAGGACTAAATACTAGATTAAATGAACAATCGTTTATATGAACAACCAAAATTGTACATTATAGATTCAAAGTAGCTCACAAGGAAATAAGATTCAGCCAAAACTAACTAGCTACCTCATAAAACAAAATTAATTTGTTATTTCAATATTGGTTCATTTTGTAAGATTAGTCAGTAGGCAATAAATATGACATTTATACTGACGCACAATGATATAGTTTAAATTGCGTCTTTGAAATAACATTTTGATGAAAGAAACATTTGATGGCTGTAATGGACTAAAGTGATAAAAGTAAACTGTTAAAATTCCAATGAAAATTTCTGGTTTTTTACCACTAAAAATGCATGATTAGCTGCATTTTGAAAAAAAGGGCATGTGATTGAATAATAAGAGATGCAGAAAATATTAGTGTCAAAATTAGAATGCAAAGCACGTTCTCTGTTATGGCGAAACGTTAAAAATGTATGATTGAACCTCTACAACCAGATGTGACAGAATTCGTCGGCTACCTCATCAATTTGTATTCTGCATAATAGTCCAGGGAAATTAGACAAAATAAAAGCAAAACTTCGGAAAAATTCCCGGAAAGCTGGATTTTGGTACGAGCCTTGCTATTGTAGTTCTAAACAAAATGTCAAAAGTCCTCATTGATCCGAGTGCCGCTAAAAATTTTAAGGGGGGGCAAAGGTCACCAAAAACGGTATTTCGTGAATATCTCGTTAACGGTCACTTTTATAGAAAAAATATTGATTATCAAATTTGTAGCTTATGAAATTTCTAACAATAAAGATATTATGACTTTTATTCGTAAAAATAACCGTTTTGGAGATAATTCGATTTACAGAGTTGTAACTAATAGATGCACTCCTCAATGGCATGTATATCTCATTGGAGTTGCGACTTGAAATATTCCAGAATTTCCTTGTTTCAGAGCCCATAAAAATAGAAAGAAACACATATATAGTACACTGTAGTCTAGATAGAGAAGGAAGTGCTCCGAAAAGTTCCCCTCCGTTGTCATAAAACCTCAAGCGATATCTGCTTGCTATTCGTGTAGGAGCATAATAGTATATTATATTAGGAGCAAAAATTATACTTTATTTGGCGTGGCTGGACTGTTTATCTGCCGAGCTTGTGAGGCAGATAATTATAGCCGAGCCACATAAAGATACTTTTGTTCCGAATAACATATAGTATTTTTTTCTTCAAACGTTTATAACAAATTATTTAAGAAATTTTAAGAAACTTGGAATTATTTTAAGGTAGAAGATTGGGTAGACTGATAAATGTAGGGTGCTTTGGAGAGCGTCACTATGACTACACTATAAACAACGTTGTGAACAAAATCCGAAAAAAAAATACTTTATCTCGCCAGTCTTGCTTAAATGTAACACCCGATATAAATGACGTCGATACTTGCGACTCTACTGAAGATGTAGATCCATCACGTTTCCTGACTTAATTTATGGAAATGAAGAAGACAGCAGAAGAACAAGAAGAAGAAGATGATGAAGAGGAAAGCATACCGATTGAAATAGAGTCTGAAGATGAATATTAATAACTCCTGTTTGGAATCCAAAATTGACTAATGAACAAGTTCATAATAATTTTTTTTAAAATAAACATTTTTCAAACAAAAATAAACGTGGAATATGCCTACTGGGAACACCACATGAAAAAAACGCACCTTGTACACTACCTCGAAGGTGGTGTGGAAAAGAGTGCACGTTTCAACTCTGTAAATCGAATTATCTCCAAAACGGTTACTTTTACGAATAAAAGTCATGATATATTTATTGTTAGAAATTTCATAAGCTACAAATTTGATAAGTATATTTTTTCTGTAAAAGTGACCGTTAACAAGATATTCACGAAATATCGTTTTTGGTGACCTTTGCCCCCCCCCTTAAAATTTTTAGCGGCACTCGGATCGATGAGGACTTTTGACATTTTGTTTAGAACCACAATATCAAGGCTCATACCAAAATCCAGCTTTCCGGGAATTTTTCCGAAGAGCAATGTCTAATTTCTCTGGACTATAATCTTATGCATTTAAGTACGCGCTATCTGTGATATTATAGCTGAACTTGTGGACTAGTAATAGGTAGCCATTTTCATAGCTGAGTAATAAAGTTTTGAGAGGTTTGTGTCGAAGTCAAAGTATCTAATAGTTTGACAGAACTCATTCAATTTAAGAAGACTTTTGTTGTTTTAGATATCATTCCTCATAAGTTTATTGCATTGCTGTGAAAAAATATAGATCTAAATATATTACAGTCTCTTTGTCAGTCTTACTAATAGATTTAAAAACATTTTGAAAGTGTTATGCAAATGCTTTAGTTTTAAATGAGTTATTCCTACACCATTTACGTTAAACGTCTGAAGAAAAATAGTGTGTTGTTTCTAGAGTCACATTCTTTACCATAGCATATAGTTGATCGAAAAAAAAACACCTTTTTGGCTCTCCTTCCCCAAACTTTCTCCCATTCATATGCTACAAGATAAAAAAATATACGGTTGTTTCCTGAAACACTACAAAAATGTTATATTTGATTCCAGCCATGTACATGGATGGGCAAGTTATAGCCCGCAAAGCCAGAGGACTGCTGCACCAATTTCGGCAACTTCGTGAGATTCCTTGCACCCTGTCGGGATTATGTATGCGATGTGGACCAGGAATTTGGGACAGCTCGCACAGCCCTAGAGTTTACTGTACAGGACACGAAAACGGTTACTGCCCCAACATCGTTAACTAAATCACTTTTAACAGTTACCACGTGGATGTTTCTCAAGCGATATGTAGAACTACACCTTACACCACCATCAAACGTCATCCATTTTGGTGGACGATTATGTTTTTGTTGTGAGAGTTTTGAAAAGACGTTCCACAAGGATCAGTAAGCGGCCGATATTGTTTATTTGTTTCTAATGTTAGGAAGAATTGTTTACTAAGTTTCGAACATTTACCAAATATTGCTGGTTACGAAACTAAGCTAAGAGAGAATAAACCTAATGAAAAAGGTTTTTCTGTTTGTCAAATGTTTATTATTTTTTAAAATGATTTTCAGCACCATAATCTAAACGTACTTCAATCACTATTACTTATTTGCTTCCATATAACGTTGTTATAAAGATTGTGCTTATTGGTCCTTTTAGGAAATGACTTTAATTTTGCAGATTTGGCAATCTCTACCAATACCACAAGTATTATTTGTTAATTATAAGTCTGTTGGTGGTTTGTGAATTAAATTATGAGTTAAATATTAATTAAGGAATACGTAATCAAATCACTTCATGCTCATAATCATATCACTAAACTAAAAACGGCGACGAACTAAAGCCAAGCATATTTTTAGAAAGAATTTGAGAACTGTGAAAAGAAATGACAATAAATGAACTGTTTATCTAAAATCATTTATAAACAAATTTATGTAACTGTATTCGCTGCCTTTCTCTTCCGCCATTGGCCGAGTCTCGTATTTTAAGCAAATTTAGTTTCATGCAAAAAGAACTAATAAAACAGAACGGTTCTACTTCTCCTTTTCGGTGCAAAATGAGGTGCTACAGCAAACAAGCTGTTTTATTGGTATACGCTTCAGGGACGAAGAAACATACAAGGAAATTAGGACAGGGTTTTCGACAAACGAGATCTTTTTATTAGATTTGTACCTTCTTAATGGAACTGGAAAAGCAGACGAAAATGGAATTAGGAGAGTTTTTGCACCCACTCGTTGCCATTTATCACTCCCTTTACAAGTCTTTATTTATTTAGCTTTGAAAATTCTACAACACATTTCGTTTCAATTTCTCTTCTGTTGCTGGCCTTAAATTTGCTTATGAATGAAGTAAACTGGAATTGTTGATTAACGGCTAGTTTTGGTTAGGGCCTATCGAGAGATAAGCGACAGTTGTATTCGATTAATATATAAACTTAGGAACCTCCCCTGTGCTCATGTAAATGATCCTCAAGTATTCCATCCCTTTACGTACGTAATTCACTGTTGTACAATTTTATGTGTTATAAATAGAATTCTTGGGTTTAGGACGTCGTCGTTTCCAAAAAGGTTAGAAATTTAACATGTACAATATTATATCTATATAATGTATAAATAAATTGTTTGTTTTGTAATTATTAAATGATATATTACTATGAAATATATACAGCTTGCTTCTAAACACTTGGGTTTTTAAATAGGCTTATTTCTGCACCAACCCATCCAAGCTGATAAGTTGAACTTTCGCTTACATGTTATTTCTTGATTTCATCATTTATGCAAATGAAATTAAAAAATTATTCCGTACTTTGAAGTTATGTTATGTGTTTTATTTATAACATTTCCCTCACACAAATTTCATTTTTCGGACAGTTTTTCTTTAAAAATTATTTCTTATACAATGAAAATTTATAATGGCATAAAATTATAGCTATCTAAGAAAGTTCATGCTATTATAAGTGCTAATACTGTAATTATTGTTGTAAAGGGTAGGTAGTAACTTTTATTTTCCGACACTTGTTTTGAACATTTGAAAAATCATTTAAAATTTTTGAAAATTTTTAATGCTCAGGAAGAATTTATTTTAAAAACCGTAAAATTTACTATTGAAACTGTGTAGCGTGGTTGGGAAGGTGCTAGGCTTGCATTAAGCAAGTCCTCGGTTCGAATCCCGCGAAAGCCGAAATTTTTCCGCAGCCTTGGCCATTATATTCGGATCCGGTAAGACCATTCACAGTTGGGCACCAAATTAACTGTGCTTTACTTAGAACCACAGACCTAAGCGATAGAGTGACAAGATCGACACATCACCAAGAGACACAATTGTTGCTGCGCAAGCACAAAAGGCGCGCTTCAACTTTGTAACCAGAATCCGGGGCAAGTTGAGCATTGTACCGCCAAACGCAAGCGTATAAAGCACCAGCCTCTACACCGCAAGGTAAAATGAGGTTACCGACTATACATACACACATACATACACATACAAAATTCACTATAAAACTCATAATCTTAACTATAGTAAACATGTGCACTTTCGAATTAAACATTTATTTAGGTCTAAATTAGCATAATATAAACTATTAATTCATATTGCTTTTTGGGAATTTTGTCACACTTTAAAATAATAATATACAGTGTTGAAGATGGAGCTTCATATGAAAGTCACAGTTTTCGATGAGACCAATTTTAAATTGGTGTCGAATAAAAATTCAAGATGGCTGCTTTTGCGGTACCCAACAACACGTCTGTCTTGC
>OW679200.1:128969073-129103591 GCA_940337035.1 Agriotes lineatus | reverse complement strand
GTTATTATAGAAAAAAAAGTACTTTATTAGTGCTTCTTTCAAAACATTACGTGTTGTCTTAAAGGTAGTCCTACCAGCAACATAATTTATTATATCTCTAATAGAATTCTGTATTTATTTAAGTTGTTATCTCACTTTGTGAAGGGTGCTAATAAAACGTTCAGTATATAATTCAGTTTTATTCAGTAAACAAGTATATACCGGGTGTTTTAAAATGAATTACATCTAGTATGCTTTGAATTTCCCATAATGCAATCTAAAATGTTACTTGAAATTGGCCAGACTGTAAGTCTATGTCAAATTAGAGGTTAGCAGGTTAGATTTTGAGTCAGTCTGTGTCAAAACTGACGCAAAAACTAACTTACTAACCTTGAATTTGACATAGACTTACAGTTTTGCCAATTTCAAGTAAAATTTTAGATTGCATTATGGGAAATTCAAAGCATACTAGATGTAATTCATTTTAAGACACCCTATATTCACTAATTAACAAATTTTTGCAAAGCATAAAATATCGGAATTACTAGTAGGTGCATATTGCATAACAAACAATTATAATTGGCCAGTAAATCATGCACGATATTTTATTATATTTTGTAGAGTTCAAAACGCATATAAAAAAATAGCATTTTATTTATTGCACAGTAAAAATAGTAAATGTTCAGTAACAGGGACTTCCATTACCGGCTGGATATTTCAGGATAAGTTTTGTGTCACATTTCTGTTTACATATTCTTTTGACTATAACTGAAACTAATCCAAATAATACAAAAAATGAAAGTAAGGAAAGCACTAAATGTGTGATAATTGCAGAAGAAATTCAAAGTACGTTTATATTAGTTCTGTTTGCCGTCGTTCGAGTATGATAGAAAGTGGCTGAGCCAGTGGAGCGTAAAACTTTGGCTATTCCATATTATGCCAGCAATTCTGAATCCTCAAAACCTAAACATAAATCAAGAAGGCTGATGCTGTAGAAGCTGTAAAAAATAAAGGCACCTTTTCATCGGCACCGATCGGCTGTGTCGTCACCGCGTTCATTATAATGCATTCATAAGCAAGTACAATAAATGCGCGGTCGTGGGCGAGCAGTTAAATCGTCTGACTATCAATTGGATTCCGCCTGGGAGAGCGGATTCGAATTCCACCGACTGCATTTTTGATGTCATATGGTTTACTAAGTGCTACATTCTATTGTCAGGTTCTATTATTAGCAACGTTATTACTTATTTTGCAAATAATTTTGAACACTCTTGCTCTTGCTTTATTAAAGACATGAAAAAATTTTCTTTCTTTAACCTTGTTATTTACAATTCAATTTTAAAATTACAGGAATTATTTTAATTGGCTTATAAAAGACTGGGCTTTAAAGCAAATTATTGCTGTTTTAATGTAATATTGTGCATTGAATTTGTTGCTTTGCTTTATTGAAAATTAAAATTATTATTCATCCTGAATTATGTTTTAAATAAACATTAATTATTTGTACTGAACAAGCCATACTTTTCCTGGACATTTTACTGAACATTTATTATTTTACTAAACACTTATTATTTTACTAAACATCCATTATTTTATTAAACGTTTATAATTGTTATTAAACTTTTAATATTTTTACTGTGGATTTATTATTGTTACTGAATATTTATGAACTGAGCAAATGTAGTTGATGTTTAAATAAAATGCTGTGCACTTAATTTGTTCCCTTTGTGAACTTCATTTTTACATGTTCTCAGAAATAAAAATCTAGCTGGGTTATGTACGGTGAAGGAGGGGGATACTGAACAGACAGGGTAGTGTGTAACCATTTATATATTTCTAAAGTATCTTCGCTCCTCCGACTACATTAAAACTGTGGACAGGTCTTGCTGGAAATAGATTTCTAGTCCAAAAGTTGGAAATTCAATGTAACGCTGTCCTGTCGACCTTGATAAAAATATGGCCCTACAATTTTGTATCCAAAAAGGCCACACTGAAATGTCTCTGCGAATTACGCCGATGAACTAATAAGGGGTTTTCGCTACTGCAATAATGGTGATTTTCTCTATTGTACATACCACGGTTAGAAAAATTTTCCTCGTCATTGGAGATAATTTTTCGTGAAAAGTTTGGATCTTGAATTCATTTCTCAATAAACAACCTACAAAACCTTACTTTTCTGTTGGTGTCACCTTCTAGCGTTCGAACAGTTGTATAATTGTATATAGCAAATGTATGTTCATTCGAATAGCAATAGCATTGAAAGCAATATCGGTTTCTTTAGACAAACCCACATATTCATGTAACGGTGTTTATATAACCATTATTTGATATTCCCTGCATCCCGTTCGCCATTTTTGTATATTGTATACGTCGCGTCGTCCTCCCATCATACATATGTGTCCGTACCATAGAAATTTACGTTGTTCTATAACTTTGATGGTCTAGACGGCGCGGCGGTACTTATGGTAGCTTTGCTCAGGTCATATAGAGGTGAAGACTTTCGCTTCCCACATTGAGAAAAACGGTCATAAAGCTGTAATATTTTTTATTAAGGACAAGTGTATATGCAGTACATACTTCTACAAGTACTGCAGTGTTTCAAAGATTATAATGACGTAAGCCAGGTTGTCGGTGGCAGGTTCAGCAGCAAGATAGGCTGGGCGCTCGTCTGGTGCCTCACGGGGCAGAAACAACAATAAGGAAAGGAGTTAGGGCGGTTTACAATCTTACTAACAGTGAAATCACTGCGGTGCCGGATTGTGAACCGCTTAGAGAAGTAAAGTAAGACAAGGAATCGGCTTAACCACAATCTTACTAACAGTTACGATAACTGCGGTGTCGGATTGTGATACACTTAGCGAATTAAGGTTAGATAATGAGTGGGTGTACACACAATCTTACAAAAAATTATTATATTTGCGGTGTCGGATTGTGATTCACCTAGAGGAGTAACAGTTAAACAAGTTGTGATCTATTCTCCGGATTACTCGTAGAGCTACCACATGCACCAAGCCTTGCTTTTTTCTTTCTCTGTAGTCCCATTTAGATCCGTTTGATGCAAATTACTAAAACCCCTCAATTTCGAGTCGCGGAGCGGGCAACCAATAATAAAAAAAATCTAAATTTCTTTACACGAGCGACCCTACTCTAATTGGTAGCTGCCCTTCCAAACCCCACAAGTGGTTAATCATGTTCATATCAAATTTTGAATTGAAATTTCTTACTGTGTTTCCGAAACTGCCCTCAGAAAGTGTTTTTTAGTTGTATGACGGCCCCATTTTAAACTAAATTAGCTTGCTATTTGTCTATAACTCAAATAATTCTTTACATCTAGCTATTAAAATATGAGTTTTTTATTGTCTTTCGTAAAATAAACTAAAGATACCTAATGTTGGCGCGTACCTGATCGTTACAGTGTATATGTACTTCAACGTGCATGTTTTCTCGGTTTGTTTCATTACGTATTCTATCGAAAGGTGTAGCCTCACAATATCTTCTCCAAAATGTCATTTCTATGGCATTCAGTCTTTGTTCCATCTTCATATTTATAACCCTCACTTCAGATCCATACAGCGAGCTACTCTCAAATACTTTTATTTGTGCGTTAATTGGATTGGACCTTCACTTGTTTCTATTTCGGTTTCTGTGTCACTTACTAGGATATATTTTGCTTTGTATATTAATTTTCAATTCCCAGTTGTCAAGTTCTTCTACCAGTTTTCTAGTCATGTAATGTACGTATGTTTTCTTCAAGGGGAAACTGGTCGTCCGTAAATAACAGGATGGGTATATTACTTTTGCTCTATTTGTATTCCCATCGTTTCACACCTTTGATTCCAGGCCTTTGGCGTCTGGTCAAGATAACTTTTAAATAACGTGGGTGAAGCTAAACGAACCTCATATGGAATTATTCGGATGGGCATCAAAATATGCCAAATCAGTCATTTTCAATTTCTTATGATACAATATAAGTCTCCTTTGTTCTCTTATTGGCAAACTTACTTTCATTACTTTAAATTTTTTTATAAAGCTTTAAAAAACTGCGCCGGCTTGGTAGTTCACGGGCAGGAATTAATTCACTGTAACGTTAGAGTGCGCCCTTGGATTTTTTTTTACAAATGCTTTTTTGTTTCATGGCTACATGATTTTAAATAGTTTAAAACATTTATTTTTAAGTAACACGGTTATTTTCAACTTTATCGAAAAAGTTATTAGAAATTATTTGAAAGTTATTAGTTTTGTTCAAAAATTGGTTTTACATGTAAGGTGTTTCACTGAAAAATATACATTTTTGAAAATAACTCGAGAACTGGATATTCGATTGTTTTTCTGTTTTCCCATCGTAATCCAATAATAACAGAGTTAGCAATGGTGCCTTCTTAATTTGATTCGCCCTGTAATTTCATATAATAATCCTGCAGTTCGAGGCGCTTATTCCACCTATGTATGGTCATAGTATCAATTTTCTCGAAAAATTCCTGTACTGCTGCTATAACCGCCCCACTAACCATTTTTGTTCCCGAGGACTCGTCTTCAGTTTTGGTGAGTAAAAGTTAATGGGAGTATATTGGGGAGATTCTTTATCATTTTAACTCCAGCTTCTCAAATTGACATCGTGTGTTGGGGGGGGGGGGGGGGGGGGGTTCACGCTACAGTTTTCCCTTGACTTTTTCTATCATACAACCTTGAATATTTTAGAATACTAATCTCTGAAACTTTTTGTGGCGTCAATAATCATGCTATTGCTTTGGGTATTTCGCCACACTACAAAATGAAAAATATTAGCACATGAACGTTTCGGAAGAGAAGTTTACTTCCGTTTTTAATAATTAAATAATTAAATTAAAAATGAACTAGGAGAACTTTCTTATTTTACTGAAGATCTAGCAGAGTGCGACTAACTTCTAATAAACAGCTTGACACTGACAGACGACTACTTGATTATTAAGAATGGATAGCCAACTATTATTTACATCAACTGAATGGGTGCACAACCATTCGTCTTTGCTCACTAAAATATACGCAGTTTGTTTAATTTTACTTCTATTTGATATCGATTATTTAGATTTAATCTTTGTGTTATGTCAATGTATTTTGTGGTTGTTATTCCAAGCATGTTCTGCTATTTTAGATTGGGCAATCTGTTATTGCTTAATTAAATTTTGGTGTTTTTAACCCTAATTTCTAACGGCCTTAATGTTTCACCGATATAGTATTCTCCGCATTCACAAGGTATACTATATATACAATTTCTGGAACCTTGTTCTTCGTTACACGGTTTCGTTTTTATAAAGATCGGCCGCAGGGTATTCATAGCTTTGTATACCGTCCTATCATTAAACATATATACAATTCGTTTAATTTTGTCAGACATATCTTTATGTAGGGATGTGGCGCCCCACCGCCCAGAGGTCAACTACCTCTGCAATTAGCCATCCCGAATGACTGCCGGTCAACAGCTTCGGGTGGAGGAATCGATAAGTGTAGGGGCACTCTATTGCCCTGGGCTGAGAAATTGGTCCCGAAGGCGGAAGAACTACCAAGATAGTCAACGGCATTGGAATGTAGAAGGCAAGGTGAAACCACTACATTAAAGATCCGAAGGGGTATCACTAGTAAAACCAAAATGGCTACAACAAATAAATTAAATGAAGTTACTGCTCATGGTTTACGGAAGCCAAGAGCCGGCAGGGGAGGAGACTTACAACTAGACCACAGGGCCTCCCAGGTCGTCAGCCGGCGAAATCTCTGTGATACAACAAACAGCAAAGCACATCTAAAAATTGATAAGGGTCTGTTTAAAATCTGTACTTGGAATGTCAGAACCATGTTCGAAGGGGGAAAAAATCTACAATGCCATTAAGGAGATGGACCGACTATCTATTGACATTATGGGAATCAGCGAGATGCGATGGACGGGTTCTGGTAACTTTCACATTAAACAACATCAAGTTGTTTACTCCGGGAATACCAATGGTGAACACATTCATGGAGTAGGAATGATTCTTAATCAACGAATGGCTAAACATGTCACGAACTTTGTTCCAATATCGGAAAGAGTGATGTTAATTCAACTTAATTCTATTCTAATAAAAACAAATATAATTCAGGTCTATGCTCCCACCGTCGATAGTTCGGAGGAAGTGTTAGAAATTTTCTATAACGATCTAACAAACACTGTCAGAAAACTCCACAAAAATGAAATAACATTGGTCATGGGCGATTTTAATGCCAAAATAGGCAAAGGCAAAAGTGGGGATAACATAGGATCCTATGGACTAGGCGAACGCAATGAACGTGGTGACAGGCTAAATATATTCGCGATGGAGGAACAACTAGTAGTCACTAATACCTTCTTTAAGCTACCAGATCGACGGCTATATAACTGGAAGTCGCCGCAAGATGACCCTGATCACATCGTCAGAAACCAAATAGATTATGTTATGATCAATAAAAGATATAGGAATGCAATCAAGTCTGTAAAAACATACCTTGGAGCTGACATTGGATCCGACCACAATCCCTTACTTGCCGCGATGAAATTGAAATTGAAAAGAACTTTACATAAGAAAGTAATGAAATATGACTTAAGACAACTAAAAATGAGGAAATAAAGCAGGAAGTAGAACAAGAATTACAAAAACATATTGAAGACGTAATGAAGACCCAAGATGAAATAACAAATGTAGAAGACGAGATACATAAATTACAAGAAATTAACGACAACATTCTGGACAGGCATCTGCGACCCAAAAAGATGAAAAGGAAAACGTGGATGACCGACAGCATACTGGAAATGATGGAGGACAGGAGGAAATGCAAAGATAGAGATGTGACAAGATATAAACAGATAGACAGAGAAATAAAGAAGGCTATTAGAGAAGCTAAAAACAGATGGTTTGAAGAACAGTGTACAGAAATAGAAATATTGGAGGATAAACATGATGCCTTCAACATCCATAAAAAGGTTAAAGAAGCGGCAGGATTATATTCTATTAAAAAATCAGGACACCTAACAGACGACCATGGAAACCCGGTTGTGGATATAGACGTGAAAAAGGTCATCTGGATGAAGTACGTGGAAAAAACCTTCGAAGATGACAGACACAGCACCCTATGTAATGAAGAATGCAACACCGGGCCCCCAATCACAGTTGACGAGGTGAGAAATGCGATAAAGAGCATGAAAGATAGTAAAGCAATAGGACCGGACAACTTATATGCAGAATTTCTTAAGATCATGAACAATGCAGGCATAAAATGGCTTACCTCCATATTTAATAACGTCTATGATTCTGGTAAAATTCCATACAGCTGGTTGAAGTCCACTTTTATAACCCTGCCAAAAAAAGTCCAAAGCGAAAAAATGCGAAGATTACAGAATTATCAGCCTCATGAGCCAATTGCTAAAAACATTTTTGAAAATGTGAGGCACACGTTTCTCGCACTCAGTTTGGATTCCGGGATGCTCTAGGTACGAGAGACACTCTTTTCGTCGTTCAAGTTCTGTTCCAACGTTGCAGGGACGTTAATTGCGACATATATATAGGGCTAATCGACTACCAGAAAGCCTTCGATAGAGTTAGACATGGTAAGCTATTTTCGTTACTGAAATCTCTTGGTTTAGATGACAAGGACCTCAGAATTATAAATAATATATACTATAATCAAACAGCTGACATCAAAATAGACAATCAATACACAGAAGACATTATAATAAAACGTGGTGTGAGCCAGGGCTGTGTACTGTCCCCCTTGCTTTTTAATATCTATTCAGAAGAAATAATTAAAACAGCATTGGAAGATGCTGACGAGGGAATCCTTGTGAATGGAGAACGCCTGAACAATATAAGATATGCGGATGATACAATCATCTTCGCAGACAGTCTTGATAGCTTGCAAACCCTTATTTCACGTTTGTCAGAAACAAGTCGAACATATGGACTCGAATTTAATATTAAAAAAACAAAATATATGGTTGTTAGTAAAAACCAAACACCACCTGGACGTTTTCTACTAGTTGATCAACAACCGATAGCAAAAGTTAATAGCTATACTTACCAGTCGGACCACGCAGTTGAGATAAAACAGCTCATTGAGAAAGCCAGAACTGCATTCACCAAGATGAAGAACGTCTTCAAAAGCTGTGACTTATCACTAAAAATTATGACTCTCCTACTACGATGCTACGTGTTTTTAGTCCTCCTTTACGGGGTTGAATCCTGGACATTGACTGAGGCATCTATGAAAAGACTCGAGGCCTTCGAAATGTGGTGCTACCGGCGAATATTGAGAATCTCCTGGGTGGACCGTATTACCAACGTAGGGGTATTACGCAGAATGGACAAAAAGTGCGAAATACTTTTTAATGTAAAAAGGCGCAAGCTCGAATATCTGGGCCACGTTATGAGGAACCAGCAACGTTATGGCCTACTGCAACTTATACTACAGGGTAAAGTATAAGGAAAAAGAGGCCCAGGAAGAAGGAGGATTTCATGGTTGCACAACTTAAGAAAATGGTTCTCCCTCACCA
The DNA here is from genome assembly GCA_940337035.1 of Agriotes lineatus. Classification (NCBI taxonomy): domain Eukaryota; kingdom Metazoa; phylum Arthropoda; class Insecta; order Coleoptera; family Elateridae; genus Agriotes; species Agriotes lineatus. The sequence continues at coordinate 129,095,079 of OW679200.1, read as the reverse complement.
CTATAGGACTTTTCCGTGCAACAGCCAATAAAGTTAAGATAGCCATACTAGTCGCCAACATTCGGAACGAATAGGCACCAATAGAAGAAGACCTGGAATATAAGGTATAGTATGAGTGTTGTATTTTTGACTATCAGTGTTGGTTTTCTTGCGGTATACTGATGTTTCAAAAGTATTTATTGTTCACGTGATTAGTGGATCAAGAAAAGGTGTTGTATTCTCCTGTTTCTAATGTGCATTTGATGGAGGTTTCTTTACTGTTAATATGTTCAAGAAATATGATTCAGCAATACTATAAGGCCAAATTGAAAAAACATCATCAACGTACCTCTACCAAACTATTGGTCTGTTTGTGTATGTGTAGACATTTTGTTGCTCAAAGTCTTCCATAAAATTTTACTAATAATGGGAGATAAAGGGGAACCCATTGCCATCTCGAAATCTTGTTGGTAGAATTCATTGTGTATTTGAAAATGTGTTGTTTTAATGCAAACTGTGAAACGTTCTATAATGGTGTCAATATTTAATGTTGTTCGAGTCTGTAACGTGTTATCGATTTTTAATGTTTGTTTTATGATGTTAAGTGTTTTGTCTACTGGAGCATTCGTGAACAGACTTACTACATCGAAGCTAACCATTAAGTGTTGGGCGTTCATGTTATACCACCCTTAAATGAAGGGGTTGACAAGGCCTCGGCTAGCTCTTTTACCTCTTGGCAGAATATGGTGTGGTGTCAGGACCAGGCTAAAAAATGGTTCGTTTTTTAAAACTGAATAGAAGCATTAATGCAAATTGGGCGCCTTGTCGTTACTCACAAAATATAAAAACAAAATTAGCTACTTAAAAATACTATCTTTGGTGTTCCGCCGCATACCTAGACTACCCTTTCAGCTAGAGTTGCAGAAGAAAACACAAATAAATAATAGCAATAGGGGAATTTATTCAACCCCAAATGTCGTTGTACCCTCAGGCCATGGGACAACAATTAAAAAAAGTAGGACTATTGCCTATGAAATGGATTATAAATCACAAATGGGAATTAACTTCCAAATATTCAAACCACAAAATGCTAATGTTAGTTTTAGTTACACTTTTCAGGGCAACACCTGTGCTATCGCAATGCATACGCACAACGCCGAAGTCGCGGCTCATAGGTTACAATGCACATGTTTATTTCAGAAATTTTGAATTGTTTAAATTGGCGCTCATTAGTGTCATAAAATATTGAGCCAAAAGGTTGATTAGACACGCTCAATTTGATTTACTAAGGTCTTAGTAAGAACTGACCTAATTAAGGTAAATGCCTTGTCGATTTAAAACAGAAGTGATACTGGCATGTACTTACAATTTAGCTTGATGCTGAAGTCCAGCGATCTCAAGTGGAATCCTGTGGTATTGCAATCCATGAAGACGCTAAGCCGGGTTTGGCTGTAAAATTCTGAGAATTCCAAGGTCGCCACTGTTAGAAGTCAGCTAACAAGAAAAGGATGCGACACATGTTGGGAATTCCTGACCACATACAGAAGCAGAATCGGGGAACTGAATTTAGTCTTTGTTTGAGCTTGTGCTAACCGATATTAACCCATTAGCCAATGCTAAACGGCCTAAATATTTTAAAATTAAAAAACAAGATAAACTAAGCGGAGCATTCTTACCGAAGGTGTAGAAACGGCACCGCAGCGGTTCAATTATTGGCAGCGCAAGGAAACCAGCTTGAATAAAAAGATCAGTACGCAGGGAATATATTTAGATGAGCTTCCTTACCTACGCTGAATGCGCCTTAAGAAGAACAACGCCTTGCGGCTTCGCTTGTTAAGCAACAAAAACGACTTCTGTTAGCCAAACAATTAACATCCGTCAGAGCGTGCTTCCGAAAAATTAATACTTTGTCAGCTATTCGGCGGTTTTAGCAGCCTACTAGAATCGAAATGCCAGACAAGTTCCAATGCCTAAATCACTTCGAACACACGCCTGCTGCGATAAACTTGAATTCTTTTGCTACAATAATTAGATATAAGGTGGTCCAAAATAAGGTGCCAAATGCATTAACGCGCTTTTGAAATGAAATTGAAACGCGGCGTTACAATGTTTGTCTTTTTTGTTTTATATTTATCATAAAATATTAATTCTCAGGCATGTATTTACTAAAATTAGCAACCTAAAATAATCATAACCAATAATTACTGGATTTTACGAATAAAGATTGACATGGTGAACCTATAGAACTAACTATTGGCCTAAGTGGTATATTTGTTTTGTGTATTTTTGGAAATCCATGCAAATGAGGAGGTTTACTATAATGTGGTGTTAGTGTATGTCTTAACAAAGCTATGAATTCGTCTTTGTGTTTGTAACGTGTTTTGTAGATTTTTGTTTCTATTGTACGTATTGGATCTTTCTTATGCTTAGTGTATTGCTCTTCACTGATGATTGTCATGAGTTTTTCATTGTATGTGTGTGTGTCCAGTATTGCAGTGGCGTTACCTTTGTCAGTTTTTTAACTTGTGTAGTGACTGTTTTTCTTGTTTGAAGATGTTTTGTCTGACTGTGTAAAGTTGTTCTAGTATAATTTTGTTCCTAATTCTATATTTTTACCTAACATGTTCTGGAAGTTGCTGACAAGTCTCTTCTATACCTAACTGTAACTAAATCAAGTTTAGTAATTGATTTTGGCGCCACCGAGTAATTTAGTCCTTTGCTGAGAAATAGTTTATTAGTGGCGTTTAGTTTTTTAGAAAACATATTAAATACAGTTTTACATAATTGCTTACATTCGATTCTAGCAATAAGCGACGACTATCTCAATGCTACGATAAGAAAGTTAAAAGAAGACTCTCTCTCATTGTTTTCAGTTTTTCCACTGGTTTGTCACAGTTGTCCACATACGTATATCATGGGCCAATTTTGTAATTTCGCTGTACGTGTTTGCTTTTACATCATTCATAAGTTGTTTAATATAATGTGAACGTGGTCGTCTATGTTTCGTTCCTTCTATTTGCCCTTCTATAATGGTGCTCAGCATGCCCTTACTTCGCAAAAGATGACCTACTAGCTGACTTCTTTTTTGTATTATCTTGATAATCTTTCTTTCTTCTCTTATTTGTCTAAAGACCTCATCATTATTTATCATTTCTGTCCAGCTGAGCTTGAGAATCCTTCTATAGCACCATAGTTCTAGTGCTTCCAGGTGTTTTCTTTCTGGTATTTCGAAGGTCCAGCATTCATATCCTCAAAAAGGCAACACTTCATACAAAAACGTTTTTCTTGTCTGGAGGGAGATGTTATTGGATGTCATTAAATTATTTTTGCTAAGAAATGCTTTCTTTGCTTGTTGAATTTCTCTTCTACATCTTCCGTATTTGCTGATTAAGCTCCCTAATTATCGAAATTCGTCTACTTCTGTTAGTTTTTTGTCGTCTATTGTTATATGCGTTTTAATTCTGTGTGTTGTTCTTGTACAGACTATGACTTGAGTCTTTTTCTTGTTTAGCTTTAGGTTATATTCTTGTTTGAGCAGGGCCTCTAATTTGTTTAGCTCTTTCTTGCAGGCCGGAAAGAAGGGTAATGGCATCTGCAAATCTAATAGTGTCTATACTTAGCCCGTGAATCTTGATTCCTTCTTCTTTTTCCAATTTTAGTGTACCTATAAAGAATAGTAGAGATGCTAGTGCACACCTTTGTCTCACACCCTTGCCTATATATTTATTTTTTGTTTGGTGTATAGGTTATAGATAAACCTTTCTTGTCTTTATAATCTATCCCGATATTATTGAATAACTTGTCCCAGTTTACATTATCAAAATCTTTTTCTGCGCCAATGAAAGCTATGAAACTTTTTCGTTTTTAGTGATTTTTCTACGGTCAATTCTAGTGCTAAGATTGTCTTTCTTGTGCACACTCTCCTTTCGGAAGCACAAATTGAACCAAAAAAAAGTTGTTTTTAAAAAATGTCTGTCTGTGTGTGGGTGTGTGGGTGGGTGGCGTTCCTACAGCCGAAAGTATTGCTCCGATTTTGATGCGCTTTGGAATGCTGGGGTGTATCGAAAATGCATCGACAAATAAGCTTTTCAAAAAATCCGAAACCGGAAGCGGAAGTTACGCATGTTTTTTTGGTATCACTGTTTTCGTGATTAAAATTTTGAAAATTTTATCGCGGATAACGATAGAGGGTCATAAGACAAATCTGCTAGTTTTTTGCCGAACTCGCTAGGTTTAAAATGAAGGGCGCTATGATTTTTTTGAAAATTTTGAGTTTAACGCCCTATTACTCAAAACGGATGAATCGATTCAATTGATTTTTTTTTCTGAATAGTATATGAAGGCTAACATGAGGTGATATAAAAAGTGTTTTGAAAAATATTAAGGGGCCATAAATTACAAATTTTCAAAATTTTGGAAATTTTCTAAAAATCATTTCTCAAAAAACTGCCCACAGGTATTTGTTTAAACTTCATACACTGATAGACCCCGAAAAGGCTATCGATCTGTTTTTTAAAGAATCTCATGAATTATCTGTGGCGCCCTCTACGAAGCTTTGAAGTTTGAAAATTTAAACCCCTTTAATTAATAAACAAAACAAGATAGGTAGCTGGGGTTTTCACTGAATTGCTCAGTTCATAATGGAGCATATGAATATGCAAAAGATATTACACTCGTGGATATATGTAAGCGCACCGGCTCCCTCTCCCCTCTATTTTTAAAAAATAAATTTTTGATTCTAACGGTTGTTATATTTTTGCGTCAAAGAATCTCTTTCCGCGAAAATATAATTTCCAGGTACTTAGAAAATTTCACCTCGGTGCTACAGCCGTTTTGAGGAAAATAATACATAAACTAGCACAGTGGCGGCTTGTCCACTTGGCGCCATCTACAGAAGCTTGGTGGTCACGTTTTGAACTACACATTCTTTTATATTTACCCGCAATTTACGTGAAAGTGTAAACGCTTATCACGGTGAAGACGTGAGTCATCGAGTTGAAATATTGATATGTTGTAAAGACTGTTGAATAAAGACGATATAAACAGTTTCCAGTATGGGAAAGTCCAGGGAGGTAGTCACGTCCACTTTTTTGTTATTGGTATTATAACTCTTTTTGTAGTAATCTCGTATTCGGTGTCATATATTATTTTTAGTTCATATAGCATATTTTTAGTCTTTTGGCTAAGGCATTTAATCGCTTTCGCCTAGATTTTATCAGTACCTGGTGCTTTATTGTTGACGAGACTTTTTAGGAAGTTATCAAATTCTGCTATTAGTATCAACGGTTATTTCTTGCCATCGTTTATTTCTACGATCTGGAAACCGAAATACTACTGGCAGAGTGTGGGGGCAACTGGTTCTGGGAAATAAAGAAACTGAAATACTTGCACTTGAAATGGGATGCATGAAAGGTGTTGAGAAGTACAAATATTCAGAAACTGTGTTTAGCTGCAGCGGTGTAAGCCACTAGCCCAACCGAGACCCCTGTAAAAACCACTTCTACACGATATAAATAATAAATTTTTTCTCGCAAGATTATGATGACGCATAGTTGTTTCTGGTTCATTGTCTAGTACTTCGCTAGCAGCATTAATAACTTGTTCAGTAATATTAGCGATGAATCAATAACAAATAAGCTCCTGTTTGTTGATTTGTCTTGGACTTTTCACTTTTCAAAATACGGTAATTGTAATTGGCAATTGCCATTTTTGTTAAAAAGTACTTGTCAGTTACTTTTTTAGTAATTAATTAATATATTGAATTACTCAATTGCTTTAAACGACAAAGTACTTTTTAAGTATTTTAGTTACTTGTAGTAACTGAAATTACTCCAGGTAATTATTGACCTCGATTTGGTATTAAATCTCCAAACCCAAAAAGAGATACGGCCTTACTAAGTTATGTGTTAAACAACTGGCAATAGAGCAATATAAGTATAATTTATGATTTCTTATTACTAGCTAGTTGCATAACATCTAGTTTTGTACACTTGCAAAGAGATATTTGGTGCGGGCGCATGTGTTTTGAGATTGGATATGAATGCGTTGTGTCTTGTGTAGCGTATGCTATGCAGGATGTAGCACTATAGTTTGTTAATAATTATTGTCTACAAAGCGAAAAATACTCGTATGTCTGCGTAAGTATAGATTACAGAGTAAAGTACGGTAACAGTATAATTTAATTTTTTCCATAACAATTGATAACAAATAGATTCATTAGTTTATAAAAATTATTTATTAATTTTAATTTGCTTGGTTAACACGATGTACTACAACAGGGCTATCTATATACTACGAAATACAAATATATGACAATAATCTCTGGTGAAAGTAATTGAAAAAGTAATTTAAGTTGTGCAATTACAATTACCAAGTAATTGGTAATTGAATTACTATTTCATTTGAGTAATTGAAGCCTATGGTAATTGAATAACTTCATTGAGGAGTAATTGGTAGTTAATTACTTTTTTGATAAATTCGGTACCTATTATGTGATATGAATATAAGGAAAGTCACGAAGAGGAAAACAATCATAATTATCATATATAAAAGTGTTCTAAATAGAAGTGTGAAGTGTCAATAGAAAAACAGGTGTAAACTCTTGATAACAGAAATTGTAAACAAATTACCGAAAAACTAGATTAATCAGACCGATAACAAGCTTAAATTGTACAAATATGGTTTATGATTGGGTCATATTAACAATATGAAGAAACTAAATGATCAAAAAAGGGAATGAAATGTATTCTCCTAGGAAACAGCAAACAATTTATATAAAAAGAAGGGATATACCAATCTGTCAGTTGTACAAAATGAAGTAAAAAGGTTTTATTCAATGTGCACACCATGGATTTGCTATGCGCACAATCGAAGCATTATTTTAAACCATAGAATCACCTCTTGAAGTTTATACAACGAATAAAATAGATTCAGGCTGATATTGTTATATTTTTGTCATTAGTATTCATAGTTCACACTAGCGAGCAACCTTTTAAAATAATCTTCGCTAGTTGTTTGAAAATGTCATTTATTAGTATTCGTATAATTATGGTTTTTTATTAAACCAATCACTGAAATATAATACGTTCTAAATTTAGCACAGAATAGAACCGTGCCCGAAGTTATTTGAAGGGGCCGAGGGTTGTTTTTAAAATTCTCGAGCAACTCTGCAGTGGACGTTGTATGTAATTTTGAAGGCGCAGCTGGGCTGCACACTGTTTAATAGTTGACATTGTTTGCCGAGGACTTTTTCACTTGGGGAGTTGGAGCCCAACCGGTTACTACCAAGAGACCTGAATCTGTTAAGAACCTCGCTTATCATTGAATCCAGAAAGCGTTTCGGGATGGTTGGAGAACCCCAGTTCTCACAAATGCCTTGTGTCTTCGGTATTCTGCGGTTGGGAGCGGCCACCGCGGATTTATCTCACAATGACATGAGTTGTTACTTATTGGCCTACCTAGCGTTCGGCTAATAGGTGCCAGTTGTTGTAAGCATCAGTATGCTTCTAATTATTATACAGGTACATCATTGGCGGCGCGCTGAAGATTGTTTCTGAACGAGGAACTCTGCTAGATGCTACGTGGGAACGTCGCGAGGGGCCCCAGGTCCCCCGGTAAGTATTATGATAACAAACACATACTGCTAAATGTTGAACGTTTGCTATTCTGCTTGCATGTATGATTGTGGAATTTGGCTAGGTTTGTGTTTGCGGACGAGTATGTGTGACCGCCTGCTACATGAAACAACCCTCTGCTTGCCTTGCCCCCCCAGTATCATAATTTTGATCTACAATCCTCAGACCGAATGGGCGTTATCGAATTTTTGCTAAGTCGTTGGCCCTGTACATTTACGCATGGTAACCGATCTAAATCAAGAAAAAATAAATTAGTTCGGGGCACCGAAAATATGTGCCTACAAATAGAAAATTTTTTTTTGAAAATGTGTTATTTAAATAATGTACCTTGTACATCAATACAAATTTCAACTGGAAATCTGAATTCATTGTAGCTTTTATGAATTTCGCCCCCACAAAAAGTCTACTGTTACGGCTACTACATTTGATTAAGTATAATTTGATTTATAAAAATGTGAATAAGTAGTTTGCTGTAGCAGTTACATCAAAAATAATACGTGATTTACAAATGTTAAAACAAGTAAGGTGTTTTACCAAGAAAGGTTTTTGTTTTGAGAAATTATGACACGAAACCGAAGGCATAAACGACTTTTAGCACGCGTTGCATACAATATTTTATCTACGACCTTAAATTTACTGTTATTAATCCATAAATGCCGGTTTAACAAAGGTTTGCATCTATGACAGTTACAATTTATGTCATAATAAAGAAAGAGCCTTGACGCGCAGGTAAATGTTTGTGAAACCAATACTGTCAAAGTCAGTTATCAAAGGTAATTATTAATACCACACATCTGACTGTATTCATTACATAACGCTTTAATTATTTCACAAACACTTTACCTCTAACGCAAGAAGTAACTAGAATAACTTTACAACTTCACTTCCAGTTTGAAATTGTGGTTTATAATCTCACTTCAGTTTATACCACACATGCGCTAAAAGTAAACAGCTGATTTCTTTAAACACGCTAAATTATAAAACGTCACTTTTAGTGAAACAAGCTAGTGTTAAAATTCTTACTTTTAGTGGTGGTCGTAGATAACAGCTATTTATGCAACAAGTGCTAAAAGTCGACGTTTATGCACGAGACATGAAAATTATGAAACGAAGCCGATATCGATTTAACAAACGTTTGCATCTACGACACTTCTAATTTATGTCATAATAAATAGTAGGCCATGCGCGGGCGAATGTTTGCGAAACTAGTGCTGTCAAGGTCAGTTACTAAATGTAATGATTAATACTCCACATCTGAGTGTATTCATTACATAACGCTCTAATTATTTCAAAAACACTTTACCTGTAACGCAAGAAGCAACTAGAATAACTTTACAACTTTACTTCTAGTTCGAAATTGTAGTTTTATAACCTCACTTCACTTTTAGCACTAGAGCTAAAAGTAAACAGCTGATTTCTTTAACCACGGTAAACTATAAAACGTCACTTTTAGTGAAACAAGCTAGCGCTAAAATGCCTACTTTTAGTAGTGGTCGTAGATAAAATACTTTTTCTATTTTTGTAACTCAGCTTGAGCGCATACTGTATATTCTAAGGGGATATTTCTTTTACTCATCCAAAATTGTTTAATGACTATTTCTATATCAGTTCAAACTTTTATTAATTCTCGTAATTTGTTGAATGTGATCGTGAATACTGCAATAACGTAGACATTGAAATCGTAGCAAACAGGTATGCCTCCATCAATTTTTATACATTCCGAGAAGCACTTGACCTTATACATCCGATCAGTAGTGAATAGGTCAAGAAAAGCATCAGAAAATACTGTAATATGGTTATAAATTTTCCAGTACGATTCAGAATTATGTCGAGAGGCAAATTGTTGATGTTTGTACGAGCTACGGTTTTTTTGAGTGGACGTATTAACGTATAATTTATTAACGTATAATTTATTAAAATTTGTCCTCAGTGTTCTACTAATGCATTGAGACTTTAGAAAAGACGGTTGTATCAGTGCTAAAAAATTCTTATTGCTAAAGCTCACGTTTTTCTATTTTTTTGTGCACTTTATATTTTTAGCTAGATTGCAAATTCCTTCCTCGTTAACAGCGAATACACACATTCACAATTTTTTGGAGCGTACTTAAGGATGAGTCTGTATATATGGGCTTTTCTTTTCTCCATGAATTGTCCTCCTTATGGCTCTACGAATGGGTTTTATTAATTTAAAAGCACTACAGTGCAATACACTTTAAAAATTATTTGAGTTTTCACACATTTTGTTGGATGAATACCCTGGAAAATACGACAAAATTATTTTTAGAGAACGCTTGAAATGAATATTTTGTAGTAGTATATTAGTACTATCGTGTGTTTCAAACGAAAACTTATTCGCAGCATGCCGTGATCAAATTGAAGTTTGTCGTAACTTTATATATGCACATTGAAGCAATTAAACTACCATAAGTCTGAGAGAGCACTAAATTACATCTTGGTCTTGAACTATTTTCCTAAAAATATACAAAACACTTAACAAAAACAATTTTTATTGACCGTTATGGTTATTACACTCGTTGTTGTTGTGTACATGCCATCTTATTGTCCTTTTTGCTTGAGACAATTTAACTTAATGCAGTGTAAACTTTTACCTGTCACAGTGACAGATGTTTTCATAAACAAAATGCAATCTGACATTCACCTACAGACTTAAGTTAAGACAGGACTAGATTTTCTATCTTTCTCTCCAAGGCTTACCCTAAATGAGTTTTTTTAAACACACGATAGTATATTATGTTTAAAAAACTGTTTTAACTTTTTGGACACATTTTGTAAAGCTATTTAGTGATCTGGATCATTCGATCTGATGGCCGATCGAAGCGAATAAACAAAGGGCGAAAAAACTTCTAGGCACATGATAGTTGAAAGCTTAGGATTGTATCGCTTATAAGTTTATGTAAATTCTTATATAATTTTACCCTAAAACTATCAAGATATCTGCCGAAACGATTTCCTTTAACACCTTTTAGCGACGCCTATGATATTGATGTTACGTATCGTGGATATCAGATAATGGATTTTACTTAACAATAGCACACCAAAGTTTACATCATTATGAAGCATTTTGGAAGTGTTACTTACAAAGTGTATTTTAATGGCCCCGTTTAAGATATCATGATTCCTGAGGGATCAATTTAGGAGAACCACTTTGGGAAACTATTTAGGCTAAAGCTATGTGGTAATGAAGTTTTCCGATTGGTTTTTACTCGTAGAATATTTATTTCATTAACTGTAGTGGTTGTTGATATTTTTGTTTATCAATCATACCACTCAAACTATTGCTTGCATTATTGGTAAATAAATGCTTTTTTTCATGTTTATTTGCTTCAGCTTACCATTATGGATACCAACCAAGCTATTATTGAGCGTTTTCCTGAAAAAGGATCTCCCCAAAGAAGATACATAAAAATATGTTAAGTGTATTGTGTAATATTACTTTTTCATACCAAATTATGAAGAACTGGTTTTACAAATTTGGTGCAAGAAAAATAGGTTTAGAATCTAATTGTTGTTTACTAATCAAACGATTATAAAAGAAATATACTCATCGAGTGTCTGTGACTTTGTTGTCCCATATTATAAGGTAAATAGCAATTTTCCTCTACAGCTGCAATGCTATCGTAGGATACAGTATCTTCGCAGCTTCGAATTTTTTTATATGAGTTAGCCTTTAATTTTGCTCTTTCCAACGACAGCTAAAGTTGCATTACTATCTCAACCTGTAATTGCATATAGACACAGCAAACATTTTGGGGAATTTCTGTGCAAATTTCGTTGCTTTGGTATACTATAAAAAATTGAGCTTGTTTTATTCCCCAGGCCTGGCCGAAGAAACCAAATATGCATCTCATCTGCAACCACAAGTTGGTTAGGAGAACTAATACGTTCATGTCCTGGCCAACAACCACTACCTTTTCTTTTCTGGCTTACAAGCAGCGATCTTTTACTATTTACGCTTAAGGTGTACGGCAAAAAAAAATTAACAGGGGTTTACACGACCTTCCCTCTAGCGAATTACATCAATTTGTAAATTAAAAAAAAAACATGTAGTCCGCTGGGATTCGAACTCCGCGCTGTAAGGCAAATGTGATTAATTTTTCTAGCCCGGTTTCTAGTCCGCCGCTTGGGTCCGCCGGTTGAAAAACTGAGCCACGCCCGTGCTCGAATTGTACGACTTTCTGATGCGTTATAAAGACAACATACTATTCTGTCCCATTTGTGATGTTTACCCTGTATTTCTTAGGTCTCAAGCCTGAGCTATGTGCAAATTATTACTTTTATCTATTTCTCAGTTAAAGCAAAAAGAAGCAAAATTATTTTTTTTTAAGGTGCATATATTTCTTCGAAATTGTCTCGGTTTCATGCAAGGTGGCCATATAATCTGCATGCAAAACATCGTCTTCCTACAGAAAGACAGACGGAAGTGAAAAAACCTGTTTTTCGTCATCTAGTGACTCAGAAACGTGAAGATCTGAAGAAATCTCGGAAAGTATTTTTTTGCAATTACAATACTTTCTTCGTATTTTAAATGAGGGAAGTAAAAATGAAGATGATACGGAAGCTTCAGTGTTACTCTATCCTCAGCGAGAGACTAATAGAATTGTTACAATAACACTGTGCTCTCCAGAGTGCACGCAATTTTTCGTATTGGGAGCACTAATTTGTATCAGAAAAGATAGTTTAGAGTTACAAAGACGCTGTAGGGGAAAATTGCGAACACGAAATCACCGTGCCGGTGCCAGTGTATAACAAAGCAGTTTAAGCATGTCGATCTTGTTAGGCTATTTGCAGTTGTTGTTATTGTTGTAATACTCCATACCAACAATAAATTAAAACAAAATATGCGTTTACGTCAAATCAATGAAGATCACGGCTTGGAGTGCACCCAATACTAAAAATTGCGTGCACTCTGGAGTGCACCTAGACACGGCGTTAAAATAAAGGTACACTCTTTTGACTGTTTTTCTGCAGGTGGATATCTTTTTGATTGAACTGTACTCATAGGGATAGTTTTGGTTATGTACGAGATTGCCAAAACCACCGGATCATCCCCTAGGCAGGCCATAACCATATGCCGTTTGAGATCTGAGGTAAGCTGTTTTTTGCTAACTGTGGTAATTATTTTCAGGCCTCTCTCTTTTCCCCTGTTTTTATCACTTTCTGCATGATTCCCTTTGCTGACTGCCAATGCCCAACAACTCCTTGATTATCTGTACAATTGGCGACGTAGCGATTTTACGGTTTTGGCTGCTTAGCGATACGTTTCGAATGTCGTGGCTGTAAATACCTGAGCTGCCAGTGAAAATCGTCAGGTTAATTGCACACTGCAAAATTCGCAAAAGTTTTTCAAGCCTATGTGATGTTATTAATTTCAATGGAAATAGCAGACGGCTTAACTTCGTAGTCTCTATTTACTCGAATTAATCGGCGTTTAGAGCAAAGGTTACACTTGGAATTTAACCGATAAAATAATACATTTTTATGTGATGTCAACGCGGCTGACAAGGCCATATTAACAGCGTTATACGGGAACGGAATAATTTATATTTTTATTGGAACGTTAATTCATCTAGGACTTTTTTTGCTATATCGGTTCCGTACAAGATTAGCTAATTAAAATTCTTATTGGCAGTGGTCTCGTGTGCAGTACATGCAATTAGATTTTATGTTAGCCGCTGTATAAATAATTTTACTTTATGGGTTCGTTTTGCGTTTGCCCAGCGTAAGCTGGAGTATCTGTAGGTAATTCTGATATTGAGTTGATGTTGTTCGTATATCCCCCGTATGTTATGCCCTCGATATTATTGAGCTGTCATTGGAAATATGCGAATTAAAATTTCTTACTAGTTGATGTTATGTCTTTATATTCCTTGGGTGTTCGTTATTTCTTTCATTCTCTTTCGTCATAGTTCACTGGCTCTACGTGGTTCTACGGTGTACAATTCGGTAACACAAATGCTATAAGAAACATTCAAATTGAACTACTAATACAAAACAATAGAACATCCAAAGGCCTTGAATACATCGTATCATCACTACTCTGTAATATACCGAGTGTCCAAAAAGTATGGAATATGCTGTATATTTCAGAAAGTATCCACATTATTGAAAAATATTTCAACTAAAGTTATCTATTTCTTAGTTTTTCATCGCAAGGTAATATTTAATTTTTAGTTTTTTGATAAAGAACAGCTTAATATGTTTAAATGGCAAGATTCTCTTAAAACGGGCATCTGGCATCCTTGCGTGGATTATTTTCATATTTAGGTGTATAACCAGTTTTCGAGGAACTGAGTCCATCGTGGCAACGTTAAGCGTGGAGGCAACTCACAGTGCCAAATCGCCAGCTAAATAAGAAGCGGCAGGAAGTCATACAGTAAATAGTTTGCTGCCTATAAGTGGTTGTGGGTCACAAGCTAATGTTTACACTTTAAGTAAACGCCATTTTAATCGTGTACAAGGTAAGTACACTATTGCAAAACCGTTAAGAAGTTTTATGACGTTCCTATTGTTCCGTGACGTCAGCCGCCAGAGCTAAAAACCGCAGGCTTAGCCGTAGTGTTTGTGGTAAGTTTACACGCGTCGCACCATTCAAGGTGAGTGAGAAAACTTATTCTAAGGGCTACGTTTCAGTTCTCAGGCTTCGAGCATTATAAGGTAACCGAATTCAGGAAATGATTACAGTTTAAGCGGTAAGCGTTTGGCTCAGGCTGTATTGTTAAACGTAAAGGTTTTCGCTTACGTACAGTCGTGTTTAAAAATGTATTGTACAGAAATTTTAGTAAGTTTATTAGTAGTTGTGGTTTTACTCAACAAAGGTTTATACCGTATCATTAACTAGGTAGACCTATACGTATACTATCCACATATTTGATAAACAACACTTTTTTGAACGTTGTGAAAGTGAATCACATTTACGAAGCACAATTGCTATACACCACTTTAATGAACATGACTGTACGCTATGTGATGGGCTATCATACTACTTGTTTCGCCCTCTTTATTGTACTCAGAAATAATTTGTTCACCAACTTGTACACCTGATGACACTGGTAGGTGTGCTGGAGTTTTATATCATTAAAAAGAGGAAATAAATGTCTATTAAATGAGCCGCATGTATGGATACCTTGGCTATTTAAAAGAAATGTTATTTGTTGCGTTTCTGTTTTGCAAAAACATGTAAGTAAATGTTGTGGAAAATTAAACATTAATCAACAAAATATTTTTTGATAAAATTGATATTTACCAAGATAGAGTATAGTTCATGCTTTTCCGACATGAAGGGTTTACGTTTGTCGACCTTAAGCATGAGGATATCGGTTAAGAGCTACGAAGCTGGTCGAATTAAGGCAAAGTTGCATATTCCAATGCTGAATAATGTTTAAAAAAAGACATTAGACCTAGCTGTCTTAGTTTTTATATAAAAAAACGAAAACTTAAGATTAAAAAATTTAATATCAGCGTTTTTACGTTATAAGTCGATTCTTAGCTTACTCAGAAATAAACTTGACATTATTAGAGCACTGATTAGAGAACGAATTAACTACCACCGGTTCTCTAAACAACAACTTAAAGTGCAAATCGAAGACCTTCACACCACCATAAGGAATACAGTCAGTGAAGAAGACTTTGTGAGGATAGACGCGGCTACAAAGTTAAGTTACAATAAGGCTGGGGAAAAGCAAAAACAGGTACATCTACGAAAGCTGGATCAATTAATCAAGAACAAGAAACCAGCAAACACTAGAGGAAAGACCGTCATAAATATATCCAGCAGACAGCTGGACGAAACTGAAAAGACGGTACTAGAGAAGGGACTAAACTACGCGGTAACGCCAAGGTATATTCCTAAATTCGATCTCATAACAGCCGTTGAGGAAACAGCAGCACGCCTAAAGACAGAAGAGGCAGAAGAGTATCGATGGAGAGCAAGGGAAGCCCTTGAGCCATCAAGGAGAATTAAACCTAATCTCACCAGAGCGGAGATTAGAGCGATCAAAGTTCTCAAAAACGAAGCTACCATCAAGATACTACCTGCAGACAAAGGCAATGCAACAGTGATCATGGATTCAAACACCTACTCAGAAAAAATCCAAGACCTGATCAACGCGGGGGAATACAAGAAACTTCCCACAGACCCAACACCGAAGGTCGAACGGAAAATATACCAGACGTTGTATAAACACAAAGAGGAGTTCTCAAACTTCCAGAGAATGAAACTTACTCCGCATTATAGCAAACCGCCTCACCTATACGGGCTACCCAAGATACACAAAGAGGGAATACCCCTAAGACCGATAGTTAGTTCCATAAATTCACCATGCCATCCTCTATCAAAGTTCCTGTTAACAATAATATCCCCACTAGCGGCCAAAACAACATCCGCCGTGAAAAATACTGAACACTTTGTAGACAAAATCAAACAAACTCACATAGCTCCGAATGACATGATGGTGAGCTTTGACATAGTAAGCCTCTTCACAAATGTGCCGACAGATGACGCACTAGCAATCATCAGAAACAGGCTGGAACTGGATGACACACTTGCCGAACGCACAGATCTACAGGTAGATACAATAATGGAGCTGTTAACGATCTGCATTAAGACCACATACTTCCAAGCAGACGAGCAGTTCTACCAACAAGATTTCGGAGTGGCCATGGGATCTCCACTATCTCCAGTAGTCAGTAACATCTACATGGAAGACTTTGAAGAACGAGCTATATCTCAATATGAGAACAAGCCTAGTCTATGGCTGCGATACGTAGATGATACGTTCGTAATATGGCCCCATGGAAGAGAGACACTGGACGGCTTCCTGGAACATCTCAATAATCAAGCCCGATCAATTAAGTTCACGATGGAAATAGAATCGGAAGGAAAACTCCCATACCTAGACGTACTAGTCCAGAAGAATGGTGACACGGTACAAACAAAGGTATATCGAAAACCAACCCATACGGGGAGATACCTACACTACGATTCTAACCACCACAATAGCGTGAAACGTGGCGTCGCGAGATGCCTATATAGCCGAGCCAAGACCATATGCTCGGAGGAAGAAGACCTTAAACGGGAAATTGAGATAATCACAGAAATGCTGCAAGCTAATGGCTACCCAAAAAGAACTCTAAACCAAACGCTAAAAGAGATGGACAGAAATACAACACCGGCAGGGGATGAGAAAACGAAGCCAACAACCACGGCCGTAATACCATACATCCGAGGAGTTTCCGACAAACTGAGAAGAATAGGAAACAGATTCAATATAAGAACTGCCTTCAAGTCCACAACAACTCTAAGAGGCATGATGACGCATACCAAGCCTCAGAACGAAGATCAGAGTTCAAAGAACTGTATCTACAGCGTACCGTGTGAGTGTGGAAGACAATACATAGGGGAAACACAACGACCCCTACGAGTGAGATTATCGGAACACCGCAAAAATGTTAGAATGGGCGAAACCACCAAATCCAAGATCGCAGAACACGTCTGGAACGAAGACCACCACATACAATGGGATAACGCATCAATTGTAGCTAAAGAGGAAAACAGATTCCGTAGGAAGCTGAAAGAAGCTACATACATAGCGCTGGCAGTAGAACCAATTAGCCAGGCTAGCGCAGAACTAAAGCCCATTTGGATGCCACTACTGCGCAGAGAATTACAAAAATAGTCTACTGCGCATACAGCGGTAATATATATAAGTTTACAACTAAAATATATAACCGCCCTGGTGGCCTAGTGGTTAGAGTGGCAGACTAGCGATCAGCGGTCCCGGGTTCAAACCCCGGGGGAGGCACAAATTTACGGAGAAAAACGTAGAATATAAGTCCTTCTCAGGACTAACCAGGAACACCTGAAGACGGGAGTAGAACAAAACTCCCGAAACGTTGTGTGATTTACACCCTAGACAGTGGAAAAAGTCCGAAAAACATATCATAATAGACCACTGCCAAAAAATGACATTCAGAGAAGAACTTGTTTTAGATTTTTATTTCGTGAGCGGATGATTCAGCGAGCAAATGCTCGCCTCTCAGTCGGCCGGCGCGGGTTCGAATCCCAGCGACTCTAGAGTTTAGCTACTGCGTTAACATCTGTAGTAGTCGTTAACCTCTAAAAAAGTTCCCTTCCTCACTTTCGACGGACAAGGCTAGCCTACCTGGCCTAAGGGCAAATAGGGCTTATAGAACCACTTTGTGGTTAAAACAGGCCACTGGTCTATAATAAGAGGAAGTAGATTTTTATTTATTGTCATAATTTACGAAATACTGACATCAACAATGACATTATAGAAAAGAGCGTAGTTCCTCGGCAAAAACAATTTTAAAAGTAGGACTAAAACATCGATTGATATTTTCTTGTTTTGTGATTAGTTAATCACTGCCTACTATAAAAAAACTTCTTACATCACTAAAAAGAGAAAAATAATCTCTTTTCAACTGTACCATAGCCATTCTAGCTTTGCAAAAGGAAAGTTAGTGCCAATGTCTAGAAAATTATGGAAACAAATGAAAATATAAAATCGGATTTTCATGCTTCCTTAAAACGTTTTTCTAGAATTTTTAGAATTGTAATGTACAACATTTTCTTAACTTAACCGACTTCGTATCTTTTAAGATAACTGAGGTCTCCAGGCTTAAGGCCGAAAAACGGACACTTTTTATTCATAAACTAAGTAATAGTTATTTATGTACCGAGGGCGTTATGAAGACGTTTATGCCCTTTCGAGGGCGACAAGTTTACAAGACTGAAGTCGCCCGAGTGCTATGAACATCAAAGTTATGCCCGTGGTGCATACAGCGTTTTATTTTCTACTCTGAATACTCAAATAACTTAAAAAGCACTTTACGCTCTAGGGCGTTATGGACTGATTTATATTTCGCATATAGCAGATATAAACAACAAATAATGGATTAGCGGAAAATAAAATATATTGTAACCCACACAACTGAAATATTTTATTGAAGAGTTTGACGTATGCTGACTAAAAACAAATATAAACCAATCCGAACATATTTACATAGAACAAGAACAAAGTGGTATTATTATGTCCTAAGACACTATTATAGTTTTAAATATGTAGGATTAATAAAAGTAGAAAAACTAGTTTGGAAAAGATTATGGCATGAAATGAAAATGCAAGTTTTAAATACGAGACAGTTGATCACTCAAATAGTTTGGACATGTGAGTACGATAAGAGAAACAAGATGGGTAAATCGCATATTTCAATAAAAAACAAGGAAAATAGTAACCCTTAAAAGGCAAACCTGTGTAAGGGAAAGCGATGGAATACAGTGTTATGATTCATTTGCGCCGCCTTCCAATTTCGCGTTCTGTAGTATTCATTTCGCGTTGTTACGCATCTCTTCAAGTGGATGTCTGTGACTACGCCGTTTCTATTTCCCGCGCTACGCCACGCCTTCTTTTTTGGCCTCGGGTAGATAAGTTCTAAGAACTAGCATTTCTTTCGCCACGCGTTCTTTCCAACTTCGCTGAAGAAACGGCAAGATGACGGGGTAGCAGTTAGAATTTCGGAGGATTAATTTTGGCCTGTCGTTAGTTTCGATGGTGTTTATGTGAGCCTACACCCTTGAAGTGGATTTTCTAGTCCCCAAATTTTGATATGAGGGAAGCTTGACTTCCAAGCCGTTGGTCGAATTTTCATGCTTTCACGTGTTTCGCAAATTGCCTGGAATTTTGTCCGGGGTAAGTAAAGAGTTCGCTTCTCCCTTATAGCACCTCGTGCCGGAGGGCCGATTTGAGGCTTTAGCTACAGCTGGTATTCCCTTCACGAGCTGACGTTTCATGCGCTGGTATTTTTTGGATCTCTGGACCCGCTTTGACCACTGCTGCGGATGTTGTTTGAGCGCAGAAGTGCATCCTACAAGGAGGCTTACCTTCAGGTCTGATTTGTCCCAGTATCGTACGGTGAAGTCCCCCCTGAGCTTGCTCCCGAAAGTTGTGACATAATTCGGCCGTGAGTTTGCACCTGGATTTGCGTTTTGTGTTTCCTCCGACACCAAGCACTCACCGGATTTGCCGCTGTAGTCTTTGCTTGCCTTAAATCTATTTTCATGTGTGCATTAAGGCTGTTGTTTTATTGGTGTATTAAAAACTGTGAGTATTAATTGTAATATTTGCTAAATATAATTAGTCGTAACAAGTAATATTGTGGCCACCTACGATTCTGGTGGTGGATCTATAATTGTGATATTTATATATACTGTTCCTGAATTCTTGGAAATTATACTGTAATATTTGCATTCAGGCTTTATTTATTACTGTGACCTATACTTGAGCTGAGCTTGCCTTTCAGATTTATTGTGCTACCTGAGTTTACGTATTCTCTCTTGAATGCCTGGATACACTTGCCGTTATTTGATAAAAAATCCGTTGGCGTTCTTTTTGAGTATTTTAAGAACTGAAACTAGCTGGTCGGTCGGCAGTTGTATCGAAGTAGTCCCTATGTATTGATTTTGAGAGATTAGCCAACGGAGACTTTCTATGATAACACCAAAGAGAAATAGCCGTCGTGAGTCTGAAGAAGACGAACTCGTGAGGGAAAGACGTCGAAAATAAGAGGAAATAATTAACTTAGAATATAATTGGGAAAAGTACGACTATTTAAGTAGAGGCAGTACATAGGTCCATGATAAAAATACTGTAAAACCCTCCTACTTTGACGATTTGGTAATACGAACTTTTTCTTTTCGCAACGCTACTGCAGTATTGTAATTAGGGATCGATCAGGTTTTGCAGTTGCAGAACTTATTAAATTCGAGTCGGAAGAAACCGAGTCTAATTTTAACTGGAATTAGCATTTCGATATGGTTAGGGTAACACAGACACTAAGTGATCCTGCACTGCCTTAATTTACATTCCAATCGCAAAACAGAACGAGTCATGTAGTAACAATATAATTCTACCTATATTACACATGTACAAAGCGTGGTACAGTTATGTGTAGCACAACAGTTACTTCTACACTAACTATTGTCGTGTGTGCAGTAGGAAGTAACCTGTGATCGCAGTTTTTGATGGGAGCATCCGAACAAAGGCACCGTAAAAACCTTGAAATCAACATTAAGTTAATAATGGCAAATTTTACGCTACATTTCCCTTTTTCCAACCCACCGCCTGTCAGGCCACTGCAGGTCGCACAGTGCCAATTTGTGAGTTATAGATATTTCTACATCAAAACAAAGAACCGAGGTGTCCCTTCCACCATACGTGTTTTCTTCAGATTGAACTCATCCGAGTTTACGGGCCATGACGTAACTGCTTGTGTAACTAACTAGTTTTAAAGGCCCATTGCTATTGCGAAAAGCTCTGCGGAGGAAACTGCAGCTGACGAGGTGCGCGTACGTGGAGCAAAAGTTCGCGGTCCCCGAAACTACTCACCTGCAATCATCACTATTTATAATTTCTTATGTGCCGGCGGAATTTAGTAAACAATTTCAAGTTGCTTCAAGGACTTCGTTCTGTTCCGCTTGCAGAAACGTACACCTTTTTCTTCTTTGTTGCTGCTGAGTGCAAGTGAGCTGGTTTCACCTGGTCTAGTGCAATAATATGCTACGACCCTGTCCCATATTCAGATAAAAGTAAACAACAATAGTTCTTGTCTTGTCGTTGCACAATATTTAAGAGGAATTAAAAAATCTAATTATTGCAATTCTTTAACTTAAAAATGTTCGTTTAGTACTATAAATTTGATAAACATTACCTACAAATCAGCTGCCATTTTAAATTTTAAAATATCATTTGATGCACCATTCAATAACAGGGTTCAAGGTCTCCAAACTCCAACAAATAAGGGGGAAAAAATAAGAAGCATTTAGAAAAACGAGCATTTCTACTAATGGGTTATCTATCACACACTCGGTCAGTGGTGCAGTGACACTTTTTAAAAGAAGAATTCTGTTTTAAAATTAAAATAAACTCAAGTAAAACAATCAATAATGGGCTTTACTCGAAACTCCCCTCGCAAGTAAAAGTTATGAAACTACAAATTTTGAAAATATTAAATAGATTTAATTGGTTAAGGTGTCCACCTTGTATATGACAAGGAACGGACGTAGGTATTATTTTTTATATTATTTTAAACTACTCAAAAATTGCTTGTATAGATATGAGGTGCAAGATTAATTGAATAGCCAAGTATTCTGCCCTTTAGTTTAATCGTTAAATCTTTATTTGAATTGCCTAGCCCGGTAGAACATGAATAACTCAAATTAGGTTTGGATTTCAACACTTGGGTAAAATAATAATTTTATTAAATTGCTACTAGATCCATTACAAACTTGGTTAAATGACATTATTTTTAGTGAAACTGTATTTATGCTTCGAAATAACATCACTTGCACTTAATACTAAATAAAGTAAGCAATTACAACCTGTTTAGCCAGATAAGTCTATTTTTTAATTTACATGTGATAAAAGAATGCTCATTTCAGGTACACTTCCAATTCTACCGCTGGGGTTGGAAATCTGGAAACCAAGGACCGCTACGAACTCCAAACTCCGGATTACCTGCCGAACTTAGTTGGTTGCAACTGCGCCACCTTTAGCTCCACGGTTTTTCCTTCCTCGTATAGTTATGACCACCTATCCATAAATCAGCGAACGTCGTACTCAGTCACATTCTCTGTCAGCGACACCATACATTAGCAAACGAGCTCCACCAATTGCCTCCGCTTGCACTCAATCACGAACTACCTTTGTTACTTATAGTCCATGTATTAATTTATATCTATTGACTTTCACACACCTTAATTTAATTAAAACACTATTTAACTTGATTATTGGCTTTTATTCCATTACATATGAAAAAGCTGATATTTCATTGGTTTTAAATTCACTTAATACAAGATTACATTTTATTTTTTGTAAATGTCGTCAAATTTGACACTTGTTCACCTTCAACACATTTTAATGAATCTTTTCAGTTCAGATTTATTCCGAAACCGGTGTTTAACTTGCTTTTTTACAATAATTAACAAACGATCTTGTACTTTCTATTATTAATCACTTCTTATCAAATTGCTCACGCTCGGACATTGGTTTCATGTCATGCTCTCTGGCCAATACAAACACCTTCATGAGCGTTAGTCTTAGGAGAACATTCTTCTGCTTAATGCATAGGGTTATGGCAAAGAGTATATATAATCTTTGGTTATAGGCTAGCCACCTACTCAAGGCTTTAGCCTATAACAAGAGGAAGAAGAAGAAGATCAAATTGTCGTTTCGTCATTTGTTTCTCAGCATACAGGACAAATAGACTAGACGTGTTTCTAAAAAGCATGGTGTAGTTACATAGATTTTCATTGTTATGTTTAAGTCGTAACAGACAAAAAATTATAAAAATACAGTAAAAATTACTAATAATTTCTGGAAAAAAAGAATTAAAAGTTATCGATCTTGTCATTAGAATGTTGTAGGCTGATCTGCGTCGTAACACTCATGTTTCCCTCAATGATGGTACACCTATAATAACCACTGTTATTTAAAAAAACATGAGTTGTAGTTGTATGAAGTGTTATTCAGAGTGTCATACAAATCGAATCAAGCATTCTTTTGTTACAAGAAAACTGAAATTTTGAAGCAGAATACTGGTTTTACAAAACTCTAGATAAGTCTTATTTTGAACCCAGGAATCTGTAATTAAGCTATGACCACATATTCCAGAGAAACTTGAAAAGCAAAATGTTTTAATAAAACAACTAAATTATGATTTTACGCCTACATAGGTAGCTTCATTTAGTGATATGAAAAGTTAGTCCTCTGTAAATAATAACCATATGCTTCGCCCACATAACAAGCAAGTTTTTTAAAGATGTTTGGCCTTAGCATTTTTTAAAAATAATATTGAAACTACATTTGAAAAATAAAGAAAAACATTTTTATGACGTTGGGAGTGGGTGTGGAGTTGGGTCAGCTATTCGCGCACCATACAAGCCTTGTTATGCAGAGATGACTAACGCTGGTTTTCTGATTGGCGGGATTAGTGTTTTTGGTCTTTTTAGCCGCCGTGTAGCTTTCCACAGTGAGTAGTCGGTCGATGCTGAATGAGTTGGTTAGTTCGCGAAGTATTTCTCTTAACTCTCCGGTGGCCATATTGAGTCTAATTTTGTTTGCAAGCTGGCGGGAGTTTTGTCAGATTCTTCTATTTCTTCTCTTGATTGCTATGAGCTCTCTGATTTGAATTGGTAGCATCTCAGATTGTTTTTCTTGCGGTCTTATCTTTGGAGTAGCTAACCACGCGCTTCCTGTATTTGTTTGGTGAAACTTTTTGTTGCTCTTTTTATTTCTTCTGGAGTTTTTAGTCGGATGCTGAGGATGATTTTTTCTACGTTTAAATTTCTAAATTTATGCCAATTAGCTTTCTGATTGTGTAATGTAGCTGCTTTCCGGCTGTCAATTGTAGAAGTGCTGATCGTGGCAATAACAGGAAAATGATCTGAAGTAAGGTCTGAAATATGAAATAGTTTATTTCAAAGTTTTCAACGTACCGACTTAAAAAAGAACACATAATTTGTTGCGCATAAATATGACTGTTGCAAATGATATTACTTAATTAATTTTTTCACAAAATGCTTCATTTTCTCGAAGAAACAAAGGTAAAAACATGTTTTCTTTGTTTAAACAATTTTTCTATCCTTGTTAAAGATATTTTTTGAATTTTTAATTTGAACAGTTATTGAGTTCTCTTTCATTAATTTTTGTTCTAAGTGTATAATGTTTATCTATCATAAACTGAATATTAAAGAAATTAAGAATGCAATTTTGAACTACAGTATTGTTAAAATATACATATAACAAATTATTTTTTTCTAATACTTATTTGTAATGCTATGTTTTATCTACGACAATATCCATGATAAGGTAACATAGGTATTAATACTGCGGATGAATAAAATGTGACTTTATTATAGTAAGTAAGTAAGTAGTACACACCCAGGTAGTATTATATTTAAAATTATGTATTCAATTATAAAACTTATTTATATAATTAGTAGTTATTTATAGTACAAGTGTGTTATATGTTATATCGCAAATAATTCACTAGAAAAAAAATGAGCCCTCAAGGGCGCCCAAAAACCGGTTAATCGTCAAACTGTTTTTATCATCATTAGTACGTACTAGCTAATTTATGCCAAAAATGCTAAGGTTACAAATCAATCTATACTATAATATCAGTTTATTTAACTATAAACGAGAAAATACAAAAGAACTGGTAAAAATTAGCATCAGTGAAAAAATTACCTAACTCCACAGGCTAATAGAATACGGTAAACTGAATCGAATATCTTTGTTCGTTTTTCATTTAAATGTATATTTCGAGCAAAAAATTGCATTTCCACTATTTGAGAAAATAATACTTATAATAATGAGAATATATGGCTATATATATCTAACTGCTATATTTAAGCTCTTCTTCGAGCGAATACCACAAGAAATCCTTATTTAAAAGATTGGTAATTTTATTCATGGTATCATGGTGGATGCCGTATGCGTAAGACACTTCAACTACTGCATGATAAATGGAAGGTATAATAATTATTAACCAATTAATAATTAATATAACAATATGAGAACTATTAATTAATGCAAATAAATGTGATTAAACTAACATGTTGCCTGCGAATGGAATCGCAGAACGCCGCGTCACTATAAGGGCCAAAGTTGTAAGCATCGAAATCGGTAACTCGAAACTCAGACTATTTGCGCCAAACGTGAAGCGACCCCGCTTCAACGCTAAACAGCCTCTCTTTACTCTTTGAATCTACGTTCTTAGACGCTCTCCGCCCGCTACAGCCCAATAAACTGTCGAAAAGCTGGGCCGCTTTGATCTGCTGCCGTGAAAGCAAGCAAGCTATTATCGTACGGCTTATATTTATGAAATAAAAATTACTAGTGCTTTGTTTAAATTTTAAAATGAGAAAATAAGTACAAAAATTCTTTTCTTTCAGAATAAGAAAATCTTATGGTAGGGCCATGGCTCCTTGGCTCGTTATAGCTTGCCGCCACTGACCGATACTCAAGCTATTGATTGGTAATTTAAGTTTAGTTACACTACTGTCAAGTTTTAATAATATTACCGTTTTTGCTTTATCTGTAGAATAATTCTGCGATCGACTGTTTGGCCACCACTGCTGTAGAGGCTTTTATCAGAGTTTTTTATTTTGATGAACTTCACCGGGCCCGGGGAATGAACTGGCGCCCTTGGATCAGTAATCAGAATGATTAAAAACATAAATATTTGTTTTATACTTATACGTTTTCGAGAAATGTTATTTGAAAAACCAACGTTATATCTGATTTTGATTTTTACTAGCTTTTTTGGACTTACATATTATTTTTTTAAAATTTACTTACAACTCTACCAGCGTTCTTTTAGTTGTGTTCGTGTTGAGCTGTCTGAATGCAGCTATGTAGGATATTATATGTTTACTCTATTCATTAAAATAATTTATAACTACAATTAGGTATTTAACTATTATGTTAGCGGATGGTCCCGGGACCAAATGCTTGACTCTCAGGCGGCTGACCCGGGTGCAGTTCCCTGCGGATTCAAACGATTTTAAAAATCGTACTCTCCTCGGCTACCACGCTAATACCTGTGGTAGTCGTTAACCCCTAACGAGGGAACTTTTTCTCAGTTTCGATGGGTAAGGCTAGCCACCTACCCAACTTACGAGGTAAGAGGGACCACCACAACTATGTGGAATAAACAGGCCACTGGCCTAATGTAAGAGGAAGATGAATAATTATGTTATGCCTAGAAGAACACGTGCTTATTAGGTATGAACAATCTTTCCCTATGAAAAAATGCATATTTATAATAGGGCGGAACGATACAACAAAATATTTACATTTAGAAAACTGAAGGGCGATGAAAAAATAAGTATTGCAATAATACCGCATTCAGCATTATGAGAAACTATGCAAATATTGCGAAAGGTACTAAGATTAACAGCAAACCTCACACCATTAGCAGAACTAAGGAGTGCTGGTATTTGGAATTTGTTAGACTTTTAACAAGTCTGTGCCAGATTTATAAAGTAAACAGGAACCGTGAAAGTAACTGTGCCAGGTTATCATGATAATTATTTTGTCTTTGGAAGCTGAAACAAATTAGTAAATGCATTTGCGGATACACCTTCTCTTCATTAAGTCGTTTCTCAGGCTTATTTCAAGCATCTTCAGTGGCATTGAGTGTAATTTATTTGTCATTCAAAGAAAATGCATTATTTGGATTAGATTTGTAACCTGGTTTAGTTTTAGTCTCTAAGATATGATTATAAAGTTTGAGATTTTTAATCTACAGTATTACCAGAAAATACGTCAATCTCAAGGTATCTTTAAAACAATCTAATAAGAAATGATCCGAACATCAGTAACAATAAATTATAATTTTTACGCGAAAACAGTATAACACATTTTTAGAAATCAAAAACATCAAACATACAAAATAAAGAAGGAAATTTCAACAATTTCATTCTATGCGTCCATACCATTCTAAATATTTGCAACAACATTTCAATTAAAAATTAAAATTGTTTTAAATTTGTTGTGATGCTCGGATCATTTATTATTATATATTTTTGAAGATACCTGTTTTTTTTATTTTAGACACACAAAAATGGTGGCTGTGACTATAGTTAAAACCTTCTTTTAATTCTAAGCAACTTTTTTAAATAAAATTTTTATGTATTTTAAAAAATAAGGGTACTTTATTCTTGAGTCATTTTTATATTTTCGAACCCCCCTCGTATATGAAAGGAGATATTTAAATTTTGGCAAGTGCATTTTTGGTTTTAGAAGATGTAGGGACTTTTATTAAAAATGATAAATGGATACTATTTTTTTTCCACTTGTGTCTAAACTTATGACTAAGAACCGGACTGATTTAATGATAAACATTTTCAAGCAAATACTCAGTGTCAGTGGCGTACATTGAATATTTTTGAGAAGATTAAAATTTAGTAAAGATGGTCGTTACTAACATTAATTGTCATTTGTCAATTTCTATAGTGATTGTATCAATACCTATGCTTTATTGCTTTGTTTGCAAATGTTTCCAGTATTTTTTTTCAAAATAACTATTAAAACATCTCGAAGTTGCCTGTATGTAATAGTTAATAGTGCATGAGTAATTGAATAATAATTTTTCTCTCACTGTACTGTAAATTATATTTACTTTTGTGAGACCTCTACGGATAATAATACCGCACTGGCACGCCTCGCAATTATTATTTTAGTTTAAAAACTCGGCATAACTACATGTCGTGCAGCGCATCAAGTATGGCATGGTTGCTCTAATTCTATACAACTAGCTGTAGCCCGCGGCGCATGCCGTATTTAAAGTTTCGCGCGTTAATATGACATGCGCGCAGATCTTCCTGTCACGAATGCCACCCGAACTTACATCGGGCGGCGACTTCGGAAAATCGATTTGTAAAGATGGGTTTAAAAGGATCGTTTGGGCTCATTCAGTAAGGAAATAATAAACCCTTCTTATCATTTAAATGAAATGTACTTGTGTTCGTAGTTTTAAAAAAGACAACCAATAGGCATAATAAGTAATTGTTTTCTGTGGTGATAACGCTATTAAACATAATGGGGCGTTTGTTTCAAAAACCCGAAAATAGTAACCGTCGGTCGAATGCAACCGTGGTACTTTTGTACGTTTAATACGGCATGTAGTGTTGTGCATTATTATACAGTGCTTTCGTAAAGTAGTGGATAAATTCGTTAAAAGCTTAAGGAGTAACATTTTAAAAAATGCTAGGACCCATCGATTTTTGTTTTTATTTGCGCATTTTTTCTAATAAAACCTATACATACAGGGTGACCCGTGTAAGGTATGTAAGGTATGACGTTATCGATGCTTTTTTTAAATAGCAACCTCCTTTTTTATTACGGAATTTGAAAGTAAGTATCGTTTTACTTACGTTAAGCTGATCAAAAATTAAGAAAAAAACTGCAAAATACTAAATTTTATTGCAATGATAATTTCAAAAACAACTAAATTAAATGTACAAATTGTGCACCGTTGTCTGCCTGACGGTAACTAAGACGACCGACATGTTTTTTATTGATTGCTGTCATTGATAAAAGCGTAAAATCATACTGCTTAAAATAAAATTTAAAATACTCAAAAATTACCTTAGCGTAAGTAAAAAAATGTGTTCTTTCAAATTCCGTAATAAAAAAGGGGGTTGACATTTAAAAAAAACAATGACGTCATACCTCCTACGCGGGTCACCCTGTATGTATAGATTTTATTTGAAAAAAATGCCCAAATAAAAATAAAAATCGACTGGTTCCAGCGTTTTTTCCAAAAGCTATTCCTTGAATGTTTAACGAATTTATTGACTACTTTATAAAAGCACTGTATAGATATGATAATGATAGTTACGCTTCACCTGGTCAACTGTACAATGGAAATGTGTCGGCAAATTCTTCAGTTATCTCTAGGGATATCCAAATTTTATAAAACTGTTTACGTTTACTTACAGAGTGTTAAAAAACAAATGTATTATATTTGTAGGACATATAGTACAGACCAAAATAAGCTTGAAAGTTTTAATATACAGGTGTCCTAAAATTAACCGTTTCAGAGATATGATTGATTACCTACTTACAATATTAGTCTGGGTTATTTAAATTTAATCACTGCAACGTTTATTGGTAAGAGCAAAATGATAGTAGGCTTATCAGTTTTTTGTTCTGACAACTTAACCTAACAACTTATTATTCTTGACATTTGCTGACTGAAGATGTCATTAATATGGTTATTTACACGAATGCACATATGGCAGATATGATTGTATATACGGGCGACTACTTTCTGTGGAGTTACTTGAATAGCTTAGTTTTTCTACTCATGACATTGAAATCAGTCATTTTGACATTGAGTCCGGTGGTTGAAGTTGCATTTCAACCACTAGAGATTGAAATGCTCGGACTACCGGGATTTCAAACTGTTCGACATTCAATTGATGACAAGAGAAATGTCACTTTATGTTTAATTTTTTTCTAAAGTGCATTAATTTGTTAAAATGAGTGAAAGTTCGTAGAAAAAATAGTATATGTAACTCGTGGCTGATAAAATTTCAACGTCTCGAGTTACTTTTTTCATACTCGCTTCGCTCGTTGAAAAAAACCACTCTCAACGTTGAAATTTTATTTCAACCACTTGTCCCATAATATACTATTATGCCACACCTATTGATGATCTCGAATTCTAGATGAATTGCGTCGGCGAATCGAGCAAGGTTGCCAAACTATTTGACAAATATCGGGGATTCTTGAAAGACTTCTCGGTTTCTTTATTCCGAGGTGTACTGCATATGTTGAAAAGGATTGGGGACATTTAGAACATTTACAGCCGTATTTATAGTCGTTCGCCAGCGGCTCGCCGGCGAGTCGCCGGAGTTTCGTTATGAATAGTATGTTGGCGGCACTGTACGTCTATGTCAAATTCGAGGTTAACAGGTTAGATTTTGTGTCAATTTCTGTCAAAACTGACGGAAAACCTAACCTGATAACCTCGAATTGACATAGACGTACAGTGCCGCCAACATACTATTCATAACGAAACTCCGGCGACTCGCCGGCGAACCGCTGGCGAACGACTATGCATACGGGTGTTACTTTAGCTAGAACTAAAACTTTTCACAATTAATTTAAATATTTTGTTATAATGAAGGCACATATTTTCGGTGCCCCGGGCTATTTCTTTTCCTGTGTTCAAATCGGTTCACATGCATAAATTTACAAGAACTGACGACTTACCCGAAATTCCATAACCCCCCCCCCCTGCGGTCTGGGGATGTAAATCAAAAACATGATACTGATAGTGCAAGACAAATGGCGAGTCCTTTCATATAGCAGGTGGTCACACACGCCCAACTGCGAACACAAACTCAGCCAATTCCACAATCAGTCATGCAAGCAAAACAACAAACATTCAGCTTTTAGAAGTAATGTACTCATTACATAATACTTACAGAGGGTTTTATGCCCCCCGCGACGTTCCCACGTCGCATCTTGAAGAAGACCTCGTCAGGTATATTCTTCGGTGCATTTTCGATGATGTGCCTGTAATAATTCTGAAAACATGGATGCTTATCGCATCCAGTACGCATTAACCGAACGTTAACTGCAGCAATGGATCGAACCCATGTCAATGTGACCCGCAATCACGATTGCCACATCCACCCGCGAGAGGCACAGGTTACAAGGCATCTTTGGGAGACGGGTTTCCCAAGCCACCTAGTCGCGCTTACTGGGATCACTGATAAGCAAGGTGCTTACCAGGTCAAGGATCGTGGACCATCTCGCCGAATGGTCACGGATCCAAGCCTCGATAGCGCTATCTGCGGTTCAGTTAGACCCCAGGCTAACCATAAAAATGAACAACAACCCAATTAATAAAGCTGTCTACAATCTGCATCAGTACGAAGAATAAACGAATGTTCGACTCCACTGAACAATAAGTAGATAAAGTCTTTATTGTAAAGCTACGCAAGCACTCTTTGACTTATCGTTTTATTCACTAGCTTATAATCCACAATTCCATTAATTTCCAAAACATAATCGCGGTGGTATGACACCCGCGGCGGATTAGGCTCGCGTCCACTCGTGCCTACCGACTGCCAAAACACATAAGAACTCTCGCATTGTAAAAAATGCCACCCCTGGTCGCTTTGGGTTCACAACATTCCAATATGGACTTTCTCGGTTAACTCCCTGCAAAGGCCCATTCATATTTAAAACTACCTGCAGGAAATTTCCCTGATTTTAAAAACAACCCTTCGTCTGTAAATTGGTTTTGGACTCGCTTCGATTCTGTGCTAAATTTAGAACGTATAATATTTCAGTAGCTGGTTTAGTAGAAAGCCCATAATTATATGAATACAAATAATAAAATGTTTTCATAGACCCCCAAGAACACAAAAGTAAATATTACAACAGTTACTGAAAACTGATTGTAAAAAAAATTAAATATAAAAATTAAAATAACCATATCTCTGAAACGGTTAATTTTAGGACACCTGTTTATTATAAGACTTTTATATGCCTATTTTGATCTGTACTGTATGTCCTACAAATATCGTACATTAATTTTTTAACACTCTGTGTGTTTTATACTGTTTAATTTAAAATTAGGTTTGGACAACCATTGCAGTTTTGTGAATTTATTGTGTTATCATTAAATCTGCCCGGTTCCTATTTATGACAGATACTGTATAAAGTAGTTCATATCTCCAATATGCATTTGCGATTTACTTACTAAATTAATCAAAATCCGAATAAAATATTCCGGCTGCGACTGAACCATTAGCAATAGCTAAAGGCATGATCAGGCGCGTGCTGGGACTCTCCAGAGGGCCCGGGCATTAAAATTTTGGGAGAGGCCCCTAAAAAATATCCGCGGCAAAAATTTTTTTTAAGTTGTAGGATATAAAACGGTAGAACTTTAATCGAGAAATATAGTATAAACAGTAATTGGTGTCGTAGAATTAGGTAGGTTTTAAAAACTCAAAACTTAGTAAATAAAATGTATTCAAAAATAATAGTTTGAAACAATAAGAAAGCCGACCTGCGATTAATTAATAAAATAAGCAATGGTAGTAAAAATCGCAGATCAACCCCCCTACCATTTATACACCACGGCAGCTCTGAAAAACTGTTTCTTACTCACCGCGATGGCCGACTAGCTCAAATATCGGCGGCCTTAGATCGTAGGTTCAGATCATCAGCTATGTACCCTGGAATGTCTTCAAAAAAGGAAAGGAAAATGGAAATGGGCGCCAGAAATCAAAAGATTTCAAATAACAAGAAGAAAAATAAACTACAAATGACTAGCGTTTAATTAATCATTAATAAAAGTTTTGAAGAGTCAGTAACAAATAATCAGGATAATTAAAATGTAAATAATGTAATAACACAATTGTGTATCTTAACTGAAGGTTGCGACACGCATAAAATTAAGAACCCCTTTCGGGTTATTTTAATAACTTTAACAAAAACACTCGTGGGATAAGCTTATCACAGTCATCTAATAAAACCTTCTGTTAGGCTATTGAAAATAAATAGCGTGACTGTACCTTTTACATAGTGTCGAAACACACATCAAAAATAGCAAAATTTATAACTCTGCATAATTAACTATAAGCATGAAAATTTAATGTAAAAAGCAAGAGCATGTATCAAATTGAACATTACATTTTAATAATTGCAAAACGTATGAATTTAAGTTTTAAATATTGACGGGTTTAAAATGTATAAATGGAGAAACCAGTTATCAAAAACACGATAAATCTCGGAACAGCACAACTAACCTCGCAAAATAAGCTGGACGTGAACGGCTACAACCCTTGTTGGAATCGCCAAGGATGCGCAGAAAATTGCTGCAGAAGCATCCCCAAAAAGGCAGCAAAAGCATCTTCAAAAGGCCGCAAAACGCCGAACTCAGGAGGTGTCGAAAGTGCGATAAGGCTTGGCCTCCGAGATAAACTCGTTGTTGAAACGGAACTGGTAATTAAGAGCTAACAAAAAATGTAATTACTATGGGGATAATAAGACAGAAAAGCGCAATCGTACCTGATCAAAATCAGCCCTTAGGAAACACATGGTTGAGCGCACGTAATTTGACTTAATTAAAAACAAGGCTTAGCCGCGCCGGTATCGGCGGGCTCAAGCGAAGACAGCAAAATGCCCGGACGAAGAATTTCGTGCCCGAAAGAAGGCTCGGACTCTGATAAGAGATAGCGCGGGGTCGAGAGGGCATTGCGCAAACGATAAGAACTTGATGCAGGTACAAAATGCGTTGGTTTGGAAAATTTACGAATTCGAAATGCAAAAGGATTTATAAGTTAACTAAAAATATACAGGTTAAGCCTGAAATAAATGGATAAATGGCGAAACAATTAGGCAAAGCCAAAAAATTGTTTCAAGTTATTGAATGTATCAGTGTCGAATGTAGCTTGAACAAGCGTCCACGTACGGCTGAGTACAAAATAAAATAAATAAATTGGTCACGAAAGAAAAACTTTAACCACGACGCTCTAGCCCGTGTGGGTCGTCCAATACAACTTTATATCCATTACCTCTATTAAATCTCTGTAACTTATTTTTTCTTCTGAGTTTGTTTACACTAACATGATAATTGATATTAATAACATTTAAAAATTACAAGAAAGCCTTTAATTAGTCGTTATGTATCCATAATAATTATTTCTCCTCGACTTTTCTACTTTGCCCTCACTAATGACTGACTAATGATGAACTTGTTTTATTTGAAATAACTGTAGTAATATTTTTAGTTTGAGAAGGTGTTGGATAATAGCTATTTATATAGCAAGTACATAATTTGAGGAGTCTATTTTATG
This sequence comes from Agriotes lineatus, assembly GCA_940337035.1. Taxonomy (NCBI): domain Eukaryota; kingdom Metazoa; phylum Arthropoda; class Insecta; order Coleoptera; family Elateridae; genus Agriotes; species Agriotes lineatus. Next base: position 129,061,041 of record OW679200.1, on the reverse strand, counting down.
GTCGAAATAGTTTTGTGGGCTAGGTCAATAATAGTTATTAATGTATTAAGAGCATAATAGATGAATTATAGTCGAGGAAATGTTTAAAGGTCGACCTAAAGCGGAGGGCGTTAAATTTCTCGATGGTTATAAATAACGTGATTATGCACGTGGCACATTTTATTTTATTTTACTTTTGAAATGTACACAATCGAAAGATTCAGTATTTTGTCTACAGACTACTGCGTCCTAGTTGTGCTGAAGCTGTGAATATTTGGTGTGCTATGGTTTCTATGCAGATTGTTGGTGTTGCTATACTATATTGTTAATCTTTATTATACTGCTTAGCAACTTTATAGACCCTCAGGCCATAACAGTCACATTACGCCCGCTATTAAGAGCCAGCATAGTTATGCATGTACCAAGGGCATTATGATGATGTTTATGCATTTTTGAGGGCGACAAGTTTACAGGCCCTAGGGCCTCTGGCCCGAGGGTATATGTCTCCCGAGTAAGTCCCATGGTGCATACACTGTTTCATTTTCCACTTTGAATACGCAAATAACTTGAAAAGCTTGCCAGCCCGAGAGGGCATAATGAGCGGGCCCTAGGGCGTTGTAGACTACTTTATATACCTCTTATCACAGATATAAACAAAAAATTTGTAGAAAATAAAACAGAATTATGATTTTAAAATAAAAGAAAGTCAAATTATGTACTAGCTGTATAAAAAGGTTTATATTCGTCTGCTAAAACTGAAAAACATCGAGTTTATACGTTTGACGTCTATCTGTAACAGAAATAAATTTGACATTAGAGTGGCTTGGTGGATCTTGACAAAAAGCACAGAGTTACCAAATGTTCTTACAGCTGCGTAAACGAGTAATTAATAATTTTAGTTTAGAAAATAAATTTGCACAAGATATTTGCTTAAGTTGGATTGTGAGAAGAAACTTGTATAGGTTAGACTCAGATGCCGAATTCGCTCAATTTCCCAAATAGAATATTCAATACTAGAATTGCGTAAAACCTAAATTCGCTCAATTGCCGAATTAATTGCCAAATTCTCTCTCAGTTGCAGTATTGGTCAAATTAATTTCACTTATTGGGCCAATTTGGCATCTGAGTATAATACACATCGAATACAGTAGAACATAAATTATACTTGAATATAACCACAAATACATACGATACACAACTAATGCACTTCATATTGCGAAAACAGCGTCTACTATGATAGCTATAAGAGGGGACTATATTTTCCAAGAAAATTTAATCTTCAAAGTCAGTGTCAACACTTTCTTCATTTTCTTGTGCTTGTTCATCTTGATCATGTTTTTAGCTGTATCTGTCTTATAAATGTTTTGAAAATTTCTTTTTTGGAAACTGAGGCCACAGTTTGGCAAACGTCATTAACTTTTCTTTAATTTTTTTTGCATTTTAGAGGACTGGAATAACTTCACAAATTCTATTAAAGGAGTTCATTGGCATACTTTGACTAATTTCAGCAAATCTAGGACGATTCAAGTATTCTAAATCACCATAAAATAATCAATGATCCACAAATCTGGTGTCTATACTGACTATAATTTGGTTCCTCACAACATTGTTAACGGGGTAAACGAAAGTGATCTTCATTTTGATAATTTACATTTTTTAAAGAACAGACTATTGTAAGAATAGTCCTAGGGCCCGGCAACTCAAGGCCTACCGGGAAATGCCCGGTAGCCCGGCGGACCAGCACGCGCCTGGGCATGATTTAATACAAATAAGATTTGTGGTGCTCCATTACATGCAATTAAATATGTTATTTATTAGTCTTATTAGTAATAATACAATTACTTATCAAATTAATAACATCATAAGAAGATTAACACTAAGCTTATCAGTACATATAATTATAATAATTTAGCAACATGTTAAGTAATTTGACACATTAATCAAGCTGTTAATATGTATTTTTTTAATTTTTCAGTGCTATGCAATTTACTGATTTGATGGAAACATTGTCGATATATTTGAGAATCTTGTTCAAAACTGGAGCACAGTTAACAAAATCAAGGACTTACAGCTGTGAATGCACTATTTATGTCCCACAAGTATTATTTAATTTTTATTTTTGGAGGTGAATAGTTAAAAACCTTTGGATTTTAAAAAAAATTACCCAGTTACCGGAACTTCCGCAAGTGGTTACAATTTCAAAATTGTGTGTTTGCTTTTTGTTTATTACGTACTGGAAGCCCAACTGTAACATTTTAATTGCAAATTTATAGTCTAAAAGTATAATAGACAATTATATAAATATATATCTAAGAAAATTAGGTTGAAATTTTTACAAAAAATGCTTTTAATCGGTAATGTTATTTTAAACTGGGAGACGAAAAGAAGCAAGGTTATGATTAAAGTATTTACTTTGATTAGTGTAGATTTCAGTATCGAATGCGCATGCGCGTTGGAGGCAAACCCTTAACCCGCGTGTCAAAATGGCGAAAAAGAAAGTGGACGATAGAAGTAACCAAAACGGCGATGGCACGCGAAATGATGGTGATTTATCCTCAAACGACGATGAACCAAACTTCAGTGATCCCGAGGGATATGTGGACGATATCAGTGACGATGGTAAGTCCGTATTTTTACCCTACAAAATTCCGTATGCAGCATGGTCTGCGCGAGTGCTTCTATGCAATTTTGCGTACTATTTATGGAGAATTTACCATTGAAACGCTTAATTTCTATGTATAAGTGTGAACATATTCGATATTAAACTATTTTTAATGCATTTGACAGCTTTCTAACCTATCCATATGTGAAACAGAAATGTGAGGTTAGGCCTTTTTTCAGAACTCCTCGGTGACGTTCTGAAGCAGAAGCCCAAGGAAACTGATGGGGTCGAAAGCGTAATCGTGGTGGACGGCGTTCCGCAAGTAGGCCCAGACCGGCTCGAGAAGTTGCAGTCCGTAATAAACAAGATCTTCTCCAAATTCGGAAGCATCGTCAACACTCACTATCCAACAACCGAAAAGGGGCATACGAAGGGTTATATATTTTTAGAATACTCTTCGCCTATGCACGCCCAGGAAGCCGTCAAAGTTACAAATAATTATAAGCTAGATAAGCAGCACACATTCTTAGTTAATTTGTTTACCGACTTCAACAAATATGAGAAAATCCCCGATAATTGGAATCCTCCAGAGGCGCAGACGTACAAAGGCCAGGCAGATTTGTATTATTACCTGCTGGAACCTGACGCGTATGATCAATTTTGTGTTGTGACCGGACAGGGACATTCTGTGCAAATTTGGCAAAACACGCAGCCTGACCCTACAGTTGTAGAGGATAGACAGGTGAGTGGTTTTGGTTGCAATTTAGCTGTAATTTAAGCTGGTTTTTTAGAATTGGACGCAAACCTATGTGAAATGGTCACCGTTAGGCACATTTTTATCAACGTTTCACAAGCAGGGGGTTGCGTTATGGAGTGGACCAAATTTTACGCAGTACAAGAGGTTTTCGCACACTGCTGTGCAGTTTATCGATTTTTCGCCGTGTGAAAAATATGTAGTTACGTATTCGCCCCAGGGAGACGCTCATAATCCTGAACAGAAAAGGATTATCATTTGGGATATTCGGTGAGCTTCAATTTGAATTTGAATTTAATATTAGAAATTGTTCTCAACTAACTAGTGGAGTCAAGGTGATGCGATACCTAGATATGTCTGAATGTATGGAACTAAACAGGTGACCTTAACAATAATATTTGTTCTACTATACTACGTTTAATGAACAAATGCCACATTTGTGGAAAAAGCTTCCACCGAATCTGTTTGTTAATTATAGTGTAGGTGTAGTTTGTCTATTTTGTTGAATTTATTAACGATTCTGTACTCCGAACATACTTTGATCAGTTTTGTTTCATTTCAGTACATTTTGAAAATATATAAAACGTACTAAGCCACGTACTGCTCGAGCAATGATGTAATAGTAATAGGAAGTTGTTTTTCATAGTTGTTCATTAGACTTCGTCTTCCACCCTCTTTCACCAACCTCAAAAAATAATTTTTTCGGTTCCTAGAACCTTTCGCTGGGTTTCATTTTAAAACGAATTTTACCATGTCAAAAATTCCTACTAGAATCAACGATCAAAACTGCACCATGTTGCAACAAAGAAGTTATATAAAATCGTATAAAACTTCCAACACGTGCAAAACAATGTGACCGTTATGGTTTATCTGATAGGTCTGCGATTGCTTTTGCAGTTTTAAAGGAAATTAATATAGTTACACAACAAAAGTCATAGATGGAAGCAAAAGAAGGAGAGCCACAATTAAGAATCAAAAGAATATAAGACGATGCAGAGATGTTGTTGCTGAGGTGTTTATACTTTGACGGTTGGAAAGATAAGACTTTGATTCATGAAAAATTAGAAGGCAACTATCACAAGAGCTGTAATACTGAAGAGCGCATTTCTATAATACATCCATAGGACAGCGACTTTAGGTTCAGCAATAAATATTTTTAAAAGCAACGTTTTTAAATGAAAATAACCGACTTAGATAATTTAGTGTGTGTAGGATGTGATGGTACCACAGTGAATACCGCTAAAAGAATGGGGCTATTGCTAAACTTCAATTTGAACTAGGTCGTTCTTTGCAGAAATGGATTTGCCAATTTCATGCTAAAACTTCCTTTAAAGCACCTGTTTCAGCATCTAGATCACGGATGAAAAACCTGCGGCCCGTCGCACTTTCTCGTGCGGCCCTTCAAAGGTTTTACATTTTGACTTTTAAAAATTTCCTACAGTGTCCCGCAGTCTCATTGTACCCTTGGCGTGTTAACTTAATTTTTGGAAATGATGCCGACATCATAGATAGGCAATGATGCCATCATTTCCAAAAATTAAGCATCAGCTTCGTTTGACGCTACACATATGTGACGCTAACGGTGCATCGGCAAGCGGCGTAAAGTCAAAGCTCAAAGGGTATTTCAACTTCTTCAGAAACCCGAAAATATGCCCTGCATTTACAAAGTTTAATAAAGGAATTGAATCGCCATTTAAAATATTTAGATGAGACAAAACCGTTCTTAGTTTTAACAATTTTTCTTCACCATTTAATAAAGAAGTGGAAACAGTTCCGGATAAGTTACAAATGGAATTAATAGATTTACAAAACGACACGGATTTAAGAAATAAATTTGAAAATGTTGACATACATAATTTCTATCAAAATTACATGAATTTAGAAAAATTCCCACGATTAGGCGCACGTGCAAAGCAAATAATGACACTTTTTGGAAGCACATATGTTTGCAACCAATTATTTTCCGTAATGAAAATAATTAAAAGCGATTACCGATCGAGATTAAATGATGTATGGTTAGAAAGCTGCGTGCGAGTTGCTGTGTCGTCTATATCTGCAAATATAGACCAATTGATGGCAAAGAAGCAATGTCAAATTTTTCATTAAATAATCTTTTTCCACATATACTCGTATCTTTCGCCTTTTTTTAATAGTATTTCTATTAATGAATGTTTTATTTCTGTAATTTTCTATACTAGGTTTATTTTGTTAATATAGAGATAATTTGAGTTCATCATTCAGTGTTTGTATTATCATAAGTTTCTTACATGCGGCTCACACAACTTTTTAAATTTGTAGCTGGCCCTTTGTAAAAAAAGGTTGCTCATCCCTGATCTAGATAGTATTATTACTGGATCTATAGGAAAGGTGTTACAACAATCAAAATTTATATTTTGGCTCTCCATCCTAATGTATGTACCATGCACAAAGGCAAACTAATACACGTAAAGTTAAATATATGCATGTTAATTACCCAGGATTTGTCTGATAATACCAAATGCTTCACTTACCTGTTTTTGAAAAATTATAAACTGATTATTTACTGGCTACACAGAGAAGGTGACTCGAGATAGTCTCTGATTCTAGATCAGAAAATGTAGGTTTGATTCCCACAAGAATCTTAGATTCTGTGGGGGACTTAATGCTTAAACCTCTTCAGAGCAGGGCTGTGGAGTTGGTAAAAAAAATCCGACTCCAGACTCTGACAGTACTAGAATATTGATAACACCCCGTCCCTTCTTATTCCTTTTCATCTGTGTGATAAACTTGACAGTCATGACGAATTTTGCAAGCTTTGAGGAATGTGGTTGATTATAATAAATTACATAATTATAATCGTGTTTAATATTTGCTATTTAGAATCATAAATTAACAACATCAACGTAATGAAAATTGAGATTTTTATCAACCTTTCAAATTATCAGTAGTACAATAAATTGTTCAAATAGTTTTTATTTTTGTGTTTTTACAAAAACAAAATTCGGTTGAAGTCGTAGTCAAAGTCGAGTAATTTATACCGACTCCGACTTCAACTCCCAATTCCGACTCTACAGCCCTGCCTCAGAGAAGAGAGGTCGACGCTCTTCTAGGGGGATATAATGATGCTGACGACTATATTTATTGCAGGTCCTTTAATTTTTAATGCAATTTTTTTACAATTTATGGCATCTCAAAATACAGAATTTAAAAATTATATTTACTTAATGCTGCTTGCAGGAAATCAATGACGGTTCTCTCAGAACTGAAAAAAAAAACCGAAAAAGTGGAAAAAACCGACAGCCCCCTATGTAGGTTAGGTATATACTTTCATAGGAGAAGCTTGGGGTGTCAATAACAGTCACTCATTCTCATGTGCTGTTTTCTATCAAAATTGTCATCACGGGCTGCAAACTTTTGTGTTATGGGTAGTGATGCAAATTACCCGGGTATTTATTTTTAGGGGTAAATACCCGGGGTATTTACCAGGGTAAATACCCAAAATGGGTATTTAAACGGGTATTTATAGCCTCATTTACAAATATAAAGCTAATCTAACCAGTATAATTGATTGGTAAGTGAAGGTTATTGGTTATACACTATACAGGTTGCCTAAAATTGTCCGAAACATTGCAATTTCATGAGTAGGAATAGGTTCAAATTTGCCATAAGAGTAACCGAAATAGAAAATGCAATAATTACTTTGGTAGCTAGGCAACAAGTAGGTGCAATAGCTACTTGTTGTCTAGCTACCAAAGTAATTATTGCATTTTCTATTTCGGTTATTCTTATGGCAAATAGTATTTGAATAAAAACAGAATTCAATGCTTGAAGAAGAAAGAGATGAACATAGTGTAGAAACAAATATTTGAGTAGATTGACGCTCATTTTAATTATGGCGTATGTCAACTAAATATGCCTATTAAAATAACTTTTTTGAACGGTTATCTCTTTCTTACTCAAGTATTATATACTTTTCATGCTATCTCATTGCTATTATACGTAATTATGGTTCCATCGGTATAAAACGTTGTTCATATCATTTTGTTATTTTCTTTGCCTTATTAAGATTGTTTCTTAATATGTACTATTATTAATGTTCTCCAAGTTCATTTTTCAAAAATGGAAAGAAGTTGGAAAATAATATTTATTTATTTATTTCGCACTCAGCCAACAGCCGTTAGGCCAATTATAGGCGTCGCTGTGCAGTTATGGGGACTTCCAACTCCACTAACGACTGTCATGATGTTGTTATGATAGCCTGGACCAACTATTTCCGTGACAGCTGTATCACAAACAATATAAATCATCCCAATCTCCGGAGTCAGAGCCAACACAATTTTTTTTTGTAAATTGTGACAGGTGCAATTTATTGCTTATTTTTTTAATTCCATAAGCTTCGGCAGCCAATGTTTCATCCCGATAAACTATTAATTTACCTGGGTGACTGCTTATTCAGTGTTATATTTAAATTGCTATTTTACACAAAATATTCCAGTGCCTTTATACAGCGTGAGTACTAAAAGGTGAGGAAAGAGCGGGAAATTTTTAAATTAAATCCTAGTAATTTTGTGCTTTTATGTTTCTCGCAGGTTTATCACCCCAACTTTCTGATTACATGTTTTTGGTGGCACTGTAAATCTATGTCAAGTTTGAGGTTAGCAGGTTAGTTTTTGAAAGAAAGATGGCCGGTGGTGTTGACATCGATGTCGACGGCCGGGACAAAAGTGATCGAGAAAATAGTGATTATGGTGTTGGAAGTGATACCTGTGCATATTGCAAGAAAGTTGTTAAAGAGAAGGCTGCTTGCCTGAAGTGCAAACATTTCTTCCACCCAAGTTGCCTAGTGGCTTCAGCAAAACGTATCGGGGCATGTGATCATGTAACCAAAAATCTAGCCGTGAATCTAGGGGAAAGTACAGGTGAAACTGCATACCTCAAGAGAATCATCCAGGAGCTTGAGACAACCAATCGGTTGTTGCTTGAAAACAATGAATTACTTAAATACAAGGTAGATAACCTAGAAATAAAATTGAAACAAGCGCAAAAAACTATCTTCGTCACAGAACAAATCTCTATCAGCGAGCAGCAGAACCGAAACCAACAGACAGGCCGGGGAAAATATCACATCAATTCCAGTGCTCCAACTACAATCCAACAGATGGCTGCGGATGCGAAACAAAGCTTGATCATAGACAGCAGCCCAACAGAACAACAGAATTCCTACAAGAAAGCTGTCATTGGCAAAACGAGCCAAGGTTGCCAACGTAAAAATGAGGAGCTAAATAACCATGCCCCAACCACAGAATATACCAATAACTCTGATCACAACATTGGACAGGGTCGAATTAACCTAACATCACGTTCACGCGATAGTAACAACGCCGCCCCATTTTCAGGAGAAAAATGGGAAACTGTAACTAAGAAAAGGAATTTCAGGAAAAAAATAACCAGAGCTAACATAGGCGAAGCAGAGATCACGCGAGAGGAACAAGCAGGCGGCTTTTCGGGCGCTAAAAAGATGGTGTGGTTATACGTTTACAGAGTAAACAGACATGTTACACCTGATATTATCCAAAACTACCTAAAGAATAGCATCAGAGAAACTGAAAATGACTTTGTAGTTGAGGAATTGCCCTCAAACCCAACTCAGAATAAATGCTTTAAAGTAGGTGCCGACTTTCAGCTCAAGGACAAATTGTACGATAACAAATTTTGGCCTAAAGGAGTGGCCCACAAACGCTTTGATTTCGCTAGACAGAAGAGCTACGACACTCTAAATAGAAAAACTTTTTTAGGCCCAGCAATGGGGCAAACTCTACCTATCTGAGTATATTCTTTGTTAATATACGGTCAATACGAAATAAACTATATCAGCTAGAACATTTCCTACAACTAAATTCAAATGTGGACATAGTAGGTGTAGCCGAGCATTGGTTATCAGAAGACGAAATCCCACTGTACAATCTGGCGGGCTTTGATTTGGTTGACTGCTTCATCAGAGATTCAGATAAACACGGTGGCGTACTACTCTATGCTAAAGAAAATCTCAATACCAAGAAGTACCCTATATTTCAACACCTATGCAAAACCAAAGACTTCGAAGCTTGTGCCCTAACAATAAAAATACCGGATTTACCAGACATTTTAATTGTGAATATATATCGTACACCAGAAGGCGACCTAGGATCCTATTTTAGTAAACTTAACGAATTACTAACTGTGGCTACAAACAAATTCTTGAATATTTTAGTGATGGGCGACTTCAACATATTGTTCAATAAAAAAGAGAACAGAGACACTGTTCAACTATTAGATATTATGCTCAGCTTTGGACTACATCATACAATTACTGATCCCACTCGGGATAAAAATTGCATTGATAATATATTTATATCTGAAAATTTAAAGACAGTTTCAGCAAGTGTCTGCTATCCCGCTCTATCTGACCATGGGGGACTTGAACTAAAAATAGACTTAAAAACTAGTAATAGTAAGCTCCCTGAAACATTTCGACACTATAGTCCATCAAATATGTGCCACTTCGTCCGTGACATACGTCAAGAGTCGTGGCAGGAAGTATACAACTGCAAGGATGTTCAGGCATGCTGGAGACTGCTGCACCAGGCGCTTGTCATACATTTAAATAAAAACTTTCCTCTCATAACAAAGAAACCGACTAGATATCAATCTAAACTTGCTTTCGACGAAGAACTTCAATATATGCGACATACGCTACTAAACCTACAAGCTATACACTGCAGATACCCTAATGACTACAACAAACAACAGACAAATGCTTTCAAGAAGCTCTATAGACAAGCTCTAGAACTTAAAAGAAAAGATCAAAATACTCGAAAAATCCTATCCAGTAGTAACATCGGGAAGACGACTTGGAATGTGATAAATGCAGAATGCGGTCGTAGTTATAAAAAAACAAAACCGGAACTGGATCCTGAGGTTCTGAACTATTATTTTGCACATGTAGCGGAAAATATAGTTGGCAAACTTCCCATCCCAGCGTATGATTTTGAACACTTTTTGAACGCGCTACCCAGTACAACGAGCTCCTTCTACATCACCCCTACAAATGAAGACGAAGTACGCAGGGTCATCTTAAATCTGAAATCTACAGCTAGCCAAGACATCTATGGGCTGACCACTAAACTAATTAAACAAATTGCGGAGTTCATATGTAAACCTTTAGTTCATGCTATTAACCTATCTTTTTCGGAAGGCATCTTCCCTGATACACTAAAGACTGCGCTATTGATCGCTATCTTCAAGAAAGGGGACACACAAGACCCGTGTAACTACAGACCTGTAGCGCTACTACCTATACTTTCCAGAGTAATTGAGAAACTGTTGCTTGACAGACTTTTAAGCTACCTACAAAAGTATCAACTAACGTCTCCCTTCCAATATGGGTTCCTGCCAAAAAAGTCAACCACATTAGCTACAATTCAAGTTGTTGAGTACATCTGCGACTCATTTGAGGACAAGCACTACACTGTGGCAGCCTGTCTCGATCTCAGCAAGGCTTTCGATTGTATAGACCATCAAATCTTGCTGAGGAAACTGGAGAAAAAGGGGATAAGAGGTATAGCACTCAACCTTTTTGAGAGCTATTTATTGAACCGAAGTCAGAAGCTTGGAACGTGTCATGAGACAGCGGTGAGGTATGGTGTCCCGCAGGGTTCAATCCTGGGTCCAATGCTGTTCATCATGTTTGTGGATGACCTTCCCGAAGTCCTCGACACGCACAGATGCCTTTATGCTGACGATACAGCACTCCTCGCGACGGGATCTTCATTGGGGGCTGCCCAGCTAGCCATTAAGGATGCAATTGACACAGCTGGTGATTGGTTTACATCCAACCACCTCAAACTCAATGAGGACAAAACTAACGTGTACACATTCTCACATTACATGGAACATAACAATCCGGAACTCTACATAAAGTTTCTTGGTTTCTTTCTGGATGCCAGGTTGACTTGGGTTCACCATGTGGACAGAATATGCGCTAAGATTGCTCGAAATATATATGCTCTCCGCAAATTGGGTTCGATCACTAATAGAGGCACAGCTAGGGTGGCATATTTTGCCCTCATACATAGTCACATAACCTACGGAACCATACTCTGGGGGGCTTTTTCGGCATCTAATCGGGTATTTATCTTACAGAAAAAATCTATACGTACCCTGGCGAATAAGACAAGTACAGAACACTGTAAGCCTCTGTTCACCGAGCTAGGCATTCTGACTCTATATGCAGTGTATGTCGTTCAGGCTGTATCGCATGTGAGGCAACTGACAGGTGCTACAAAACAGGGAGACAACCACCAGTATAACACAAGAAATAAAGATAGGCTACTGGTACCCTATCATAGAATATCCAAAAGCAAAACGGGAACGAACTACTGGGCGTTCAAAATTTATAACAAAATTCCAGCCACTGTTCTTGAAGACTGCACCTCAAAGCTGTTGTCAAGACTAAAGAAGTTTCTTGTTGTCCTTGCGCCGTATTCCATTCAGGAATTTTTGGACTGTGACATTTCAATTATGTAAATTAAATTATTAAATCTTTTGACTAGGTTAAGATGATGTGGAATGTACCTCCTGTGAGGCGTTTTGTATTATCATGCTGCAATAAAGTTATTATTATTATTATTGGGTAAGTTTTGACACAAAACCTAACCTTCTAACCTCAAATTGGACATAGACTTACTGCTGGTTTTATAAACCCCACTAATCTGACGTTAACTTTAATTCGCTGTTAAAATAAACAAAAGCGCATCAAAACGTCAGTGCTTGTGACATTTTATTCATTAGTAAACAAATTTTGATGCGCTTTTGTTTATTTTAACAGCGAATTAAAGTTAACGTCAGATTAGTGGCCTTTATAAGACTGGCTGTTACAGTGCCAATTTAATTCAAAATTTACCTCTCTTTCCCCACTTTTTAGTACTCACGCTGTACGTAGTTTATTTATTAAGATAACATTATTATGTGAGTAAAAGTTAGCCTAGCTTTCTAAATATCACAAATTTGATATAAATACCCAGTTTTTAGGTATTTACCCGAGGCAGGAGTAAATACCCATTTATAAATACCTTACCCACTGGGTATTTACCTGACCCACATCACTAGTTATTGGTGACATTCGTCCCGTAAGCCCTATGTTTGACGTGTGTGACCTACACGAATGACAACGACAGATCTTATAACTAGCTACGAGAATTATAAAGTAAAGTTGCACTTCATTCCATGTAGAAACATGGCCTGAGACAAGGCGAGTCAGGGACGCCCAAATATCTCTCTCCGAAACCAGTCATCTGGCACACCGTTAATGGCGTACTGTGTGATGTGGTTAGCATCACACCTTCGACGACTGCCTTACTGTCCCTACTTCCACAACAGTTGTTTTTTTAAATATATGCGATAAGAAGAAAATTTCGATATTGACGTATTTAGCACATACACATGAATAATAAGCAAACGGTTGTTGCAAGGCCACATTTCAGTTTTTTATTTTTGTTGCTAATAGACATCTCTCTTTGCTTTAATGACGGCCTATTATACTCTATTTTGTAATGCCGTAGACAAAGTTATGCAACCTATTATTCAATTATACTAGTCAACTTGATATGAATCAAAGATCATAACCTACGTTCAACTTGACAGTGTCATCTTGTCATTTTTTATCGTAGCTCATAAAGATAAGAAATGTCTTAAAGCAAATATAAGTGTCTAGTCATGAAATATAACCTCGTTGTTTTCTTACATTATTAACATTAAACAAATATATGAAATAAATCGAACTGCCACATGACATAACCTAACTTCACGACTCAAGACTGCTCAAGGGCCAATCTAACACAATGAAACCTCACTTAACGGACACCTCCACACAACAGATTTTTTTCAGTGTACAGAACTGTAGGGAATATACAATAAAAAAACTTCCGAATAACGGACATCTCTGTACAACAGGTTTTTACTGGCCGCTTTAAACTGACAGTGTATGAACTGCTCAATAACTCATCCTGCTTGCCATTATGATCTTGTTCTTTCATGAATTTCAAATGCAAACATTTAAGAATATCTGTAAGAATAACTGTAAAACGGTCCATATCCTGGTTGTATTAATTACTCCTTGTTACCCATGGGTGAATTATATTTGGGCGTCTGAATATATAGTTGTTTTGGGACTTGTGTAAAATAATTGTTATTATTATTTAATAGGACAATTATTAGAATCCTAGTAGTCAGCAAAATATGAATATATTGTTGTGATATGCCGACTAGCTATGTTTTATGTTTTTAAATATTATTAAGTGGTATTAATTAATTACTCTGTCTCATGGGTTGGGTCTCTACATCGTGCTGGTTTGTTATTTGAATATTAAATTAATTTTATAATGTACTGGCTAATTACCTAATTGTTATGGTATTATTGGATATGCTCGTTTTTTAAGCTGTCTATTTAAGCAATGGAATAACTTTGTAAGGGATTTTTGAGATATGAAAATTTTCTGAATGTCAACTTATAGTGACCTAACCTTAATATATGTGATTCAGTACACATTTAGTAGGCTTATTTTTAACAATTACATCTGCTCTAACTTATAGACGTAGACAGTTTATCAGGTTAAGAGTAGCATGTGATCTAACAAGGCAGTTTAATATAATACGGATTAAAGCAAGGCGACCAACTACCTACGGTCTTTTTCAATATGTATTGGAATCAGTAATAAGAAACAGCAGAATAACAAGAGAAGGAACTATACTAAAGAATTTACACCATTTACATAGCACTTATAGCAAGAACAAAAGACGAACTAAAGGATATAACCTTAACAAGCGCCAAAGAAGCATACAAGTTTGGACTGACCATTAATGAAACAAATACTAAATATATGGTTTCAGGAGGAAGGAAACAGCAAGTAGAATGTGATCTGAAGATAAAGATGACGAATGAAAAAGAGTATCTGTTCCAACAAGAAGAAAAAAAGGTGTACGTAGGAGTAGAAATACCAGATAAAGGTAACAATCATGCAGAAGTTGAAAGGGCTGCAGCTGGGCTGCAAAAGGTGCTAAGAAACAAAAACTTCTTAAGAACAGTGAAAATACGTATATATAAAAGCATAGTAAGACCAGTAGTAACTTATGCCTCCGAAACCTGGTGCTGCGGCAAGAGGACTTGACAAAGTAAGAAGTTTGGGAGAGAAGAATATTACGAATGATGTATAATTAAAGAAGATAATCAGTGGAGAAGAAGGACCAATGCCGAACTAACAGAACTATACAAAGAACCTTGTATTACAAATATTATTAAACAGGGCCAAGATGCAGAGGACATCTACAGAGAATGGGCAGTAACAGAAGCGCTAGAATGGCATGGAAGGAAATCTGGAAGGAAGAAACAGAAAAAGCAGGCCAAAGAAATAGTGGATGGAAAATATAGAAAATCTGAAAGAACTGCAAATTAAAGACTGCAAACACCTGGCGAATGACTGGAAAAACCGGAGCAAAACCGTTGACCAAGTCCTGGGCCTAAAGGCCTAAAGTGCTGGTCTATATATATAACGTATTGATGTATTGCCTAGGCGATTAAACATAAATAAACATGCCACTGTAAACACAACACACACGAAGGACGCCACCGTAAATTTTCACTGAATTTTTAGGAAAAAGTGCTTTTGAACTTCGGGTTCTGCTTCTGTGACAGATGTTTAGGCGTGTATCGGTCCCATTTCTTATAGTTAGCCTGTCTTGCAAACCTCCTGAAACTTGCCAATGCGGATGCTCTCTACTCTTGGCTCTGATCTCTGCTTTTGGATCACAGCTAGGACTTTGCTATGATGCACAAAGGTTGCTGCTGTCCTGGGTTTCTATCGCCTCCGCTTCTTATATTGGACCTCGAACTAATTACCAGACAAAGCACCCAAAACCAGGTGCTCACACCTAGACACCTGCATCATCTGCAGAGGGGCTAGGAATAATTGCAGGCTCCTGCAGCCTACCTACAACACTAAACTAACCTGAAACACTTCGTTAAATTGTAAAAATCGGTATTTATTATATCTTTTTAGGACGGGTAGTAGGTCAACTTTGTTGTGGCCTCCCTTGATGTTTCATGGTTTCTTTTTTTGTTATTTTATTTTAGTTGAGGCTAATAATTACAGTTTCAAATTCAAATTATGACATTTATTAATATTTTAATAAATATTTGCAATCATAACTGTATTATAATATTGTGTTCATTGCAGTATATTACATCTTATTGGAAATTTATATACAGCATGTTCCCGGATTGAGTTTAATATACGTATGACCCAAACATTTTGTTATAGTATTTTCATAATTGAGAGAACGTTTTTGCTTACGTGAAACTTATTTTACTCATTGCAGAAACAGTTCCTATTGCAGAAACAGTTCCTAATTTCATTTTAATACTAGGCTAAATAAACAGCCTTGCATCAATTGTTTTAATTAACCATACAGTTCACTGAAGATACACTATGTTTATTTTATTGGGTTCTTTAGTTTTCCCACTGTTCCTGTTCTTTTTGGTATTTACCTACTTTTAATATTTCCCGAAAATATCCTTTCCACCATTCTTTGTTCTTCTCCAATCAACTTAACTCTTTATCTTGGCAGAACACAACTGCTGGCCCTTATGCACATTTTTTATTTGCTGATTAAAAGTTTCGGTAAAACTTTAGTATAAGGTTTTGTCCAAAGCGCATGATTACAGATAGAAACTTTAGCGCATGCGCAGTAGAATTCGCAAATGAATGTGATCAGCAGTTCCAAAACAATTTCATGGGGTGTTCCATTTAAAACACTATCAAAGACTGCGCATAACCTAAACAAGTTAGAACAACACAGCGAATTGTTGGTAAATTGCTTCAAATCACTACTTCTTTACATGGCATGAATTGAACTAGCCCTGGGCACAGCATCAACCAATCAGAATCAGACTGGCGGACATGCCTAATAGGCATGAACTTATGCTGAAGTTGGGCCAAAGTTTTTTAATTTCTTTTCTCCAGTACCTTTCTTTTATTGCAGTTTGGTAATTTTTCTTTATACTCCCTTCAGCTTTCCGTATAATTTTTTGTTTTTCTTCGTTTTTCTTCATGCTTTATCTTCTTGTAGCGCTGTCTGTAACCTTTTCGCTTACTGTTTTGAATTTTTTGTTTAAACTATTCAGTAAACTGTTTGTTTTTTCTTTTCATTGTCTCGTGTTACCTGCGTTTTCTTTATAACCTCTTCGATATTGTTTCATGATTTTTCAATTGTTTCGTGCTCTGTATGTTGTGCATATTCAGCTACTATTTTCTGTCACTGCAGGGCTTTATTTTCCTCATTGATTAGCTCCTTTACATCCAGTACTGATGTTTTCTTATGTCTACTTCGTTCTGCTCTTTATTGATCGGATCCCACACCAGTTCCTCGGAGGCTTCTAGTATCTAAAATGTACTTTGCATATCTCTCTATGGTTTATTTAGTTTGTTCTTTGTGTCCCTGGCATTGCCTGTCATTTTTCACTTCTTCTTAGCGTGTTTATTACTAAGAGCATTAGGGATGCACCGATACCGATACTCGGTATCGGCCATATCGGCCGAATTAGGGATATATCGGTATCGGTCATATCGGCCTTCCTTTTTGCCGATATATCGGCAAAAGTGAATTTCCTTTCAATATTTAATTCTTTTAATATTTATTATAAGAAATGAACAATAAAATGTAAATAATCATTGTGGAGTATAAAATATAACTACTATATAATATTGAAAATTCATTTTTTGTAAATTATTATGTAAAAACATTAGGCTCTCCATCCAGTGTGTTGCACCATGCAGCGAAATATCTTCCAGCTTCTGGAATGCACTGCATCAGCAAAAAAGAAAAAGGTAAAGGTTCAGGGTAATTTAAATTCCCCCAGCTGGGGGCCCCTTGCGTCCCTCTTCAGGCAATAACGGGAATATTTCAGAATGGGTGGAGAATGCAAGAGAGGCCAGGAAAGGTAGAGAAGTACTGCCCCGACATTCGCTTCAGAGAAGGTACTCTGTTGACTCAGGAAAACCACCTAAAAACCTGAATCAAAGAAGGCGACCAAGGGAATCGAACACACGACCTCTCGAATACTAAGCAGACGTGGTAACCACTAGTCCACAGAGCTCGGTCCATCAGCAAAAACATTCGATCAGGCGATGCCATTTCAAGGTCTTGCATCATCAGAAATTGTTAACAATACTAACTAATAGGTCAAGAAAAAAAAATGACTGTGTTAAATTGCGAAATGACAAGAAGACACCTCCATAAGCAAACCTAAGCTAGAGTTCGTATTTAGGGGATTACCCCGCCCGAATTAAGCAAGCAGCGGCGCACACGTGCTTGCATGTAGTCAAAAAGTAGTAGAGAGAGCAATGAGAATATATCGGCCGATATATCGGCGTATCGGCCTCGATTATATCGGTATCGGCCGATATATCGGTATCGGCCAAAAAACCCGTATCGGTGCATCCCTAAAGAGCATATATTGTAATGGCTCCCCTCTGACTCATATATAAGGCTTTTTGTAAAAATATAAATAATTCAGGGCAAATTACCACAATTTATAAATTAAATGGTTTTAATAATTGAATTGTATTTCAAACTCAGGGTTAATGAAAAAGATGTAATAATTATTAGCTCACTAAATGATTTATTGCTCTCTGTATTTTGTCTATTTCCAATGGCAAAGCTCCGGTAAAGCATAAATAAAAAACTTGTGTCAGGGGAGTAGGTTCAGTAACTTTGTATTACAATTGCTTTGGTGTATGAGAAACTAACCAGTATGGCAGATGCTTGGCTTTGTATTTGACAGGTCTATAACCTTAAAATTTACTGTACACAAAATGATTTGCACGTCCACGACATTTAGCGCAGATTGAATTAAAAACACCGAAAAGGGCAAGACCACATCAGGTAAATACAGCGAATTATATGACGTAGTTTCTGGCCAACCTTGTTTGTTTCTGTGACGTAGGGGACGCCAACACTTGCGTTTGTTTTATTTCCGGCAAAACTTGCAAAATCGGCTTCAAACCCCAAATTTAAGGGACGCTATCTCGATTATTCGAATCTGGACGGATCTACGCAGCTGGAATCATGTTCAACCTCTCGTACGATGTCCAAACTAGCAGAATCCCAGGGGTTATGGGCTTTCGGCAACGCTTTCATGTGGAATTTACCTTTTGAAGTGGTGCTCCGATGCTGACTCGCACAATGAAGAGACGTCACGGCAATTACATGCTTGGTGACGGCTTCCTCCTCCAATATTTTTCCACCCAGGCACTCCTGAAGGTCTTCTGCCAACGTAGCACAATCAATTCTTGCTTGCCGATGTCTCGAACTGCCCGATATCTTGTCCGAAGTTTGGCCTCACTGTAGGACGCACCTGGTGAAATCTTGCTGTTCTGATTGTACTTTATTGGGAATTGTTATCACTTGGAATATTAGCCACAAAGATGCCCTGCACACTGATGAATATTGATAACACTATTTGGGCTGACCAATTTCATTATTAATAAATTTTATAAAAACTGGGAGCTCAACTGGCACATAGTCTAAATGTTACCAGCTTCTATTTGATGTTATTGACAAAAGATTGTCTCGTATCCTAGCAATAACGATTTACATTTGTTTATAAGAAATAAGGTTTGATTTACATTTTTACTTATGGACTATGGATTTGATAGAATGTTCTTGCTTAAATACTAAAATGTCTTTTTCTTTGAAATTGTCCACGCAGCACTTGGTTCTGCTTTTATTCACTTGAGTTTTAATTGCACTGATTCACATGAGTTTATTTAGCACTGTATCAATTGTCTGTGTCTTCCGATTGGTTGTCTTATTGCTCTTTGCAATCTTTACTTCCTCGTACTGCTTTGCACTGACGTTTCTGTTACCTTGCCGTTTGTTGGCTTATAAACCTTTAATACTCATAACCCTCATACAAGGTTGTACTTCACAAACCATTTTTTGTATTATTTTAAAATTCATATCGTATTGATTTTATTCAACTCAAACCTGTCGGCTACATAATTCAAGCCACATTTACCATTCCAAACATCTATTATGACTGAAACTCTGAACATAACCCTTTTAAAGTTTATCTTATCTCATGCCAACCTTTTTACTAAAATCACTGACTTTCTTGCAATAAATAAATTATTTTATTCTGTGCTCATTGTGAATCGATTCATTTTAGTGTGGACTAGACAATCAGTATTACTGTGGGCAGTAACCCATCACAATATCTCGATAACTTTTCATGTTATTAATTAAGAAAAAACATCCATAAACTGAACTTTCTTGTTTACAATAAAAAATTTAAGGTTTCATTCGAATATAAACATTATACAACTACATTTACAACACAACAATGGAAGGTATCGTATCACCTTAAACAAAAACTGCAATCAGTTATACTTTTTCTTGTATAACAAAATGGCAAATTTGCATGTAAACCATAATTTTTTTAGGACTGGACTAGAGAAACGATCCTTTAACCCAGAAGGCCCATCAGCCTGGCCCATTTTCCGGTGGTCACATTGCGACAAGTATTTTGCCAGAATGGGTAATGACGTTTTATCCATTTACGAGACACCGTCATTTGGGCTTCTGGAGAAAAAGTCGCTGAAAATATCCGGCATTCGTGACTTCAGCTGGTCTCCCACGGATAACGTAATTGCATACTGGGTGGCCGAG
Organism: Agriotes lineatus; assembly: GCA_940337035.1. Lineage (NCBI taxonomy): Eukaryota > Metazoa > Arthropoda > Insecta > Coleoptera > Elateridae > Agriotes > Agriotes lineatus. Next base: position 129,040,966 of record OW679200.1, on the reverse strand, counting down.
GATAAGGACGTACCAGCCAGAGTAACGCTGCTGGAAATTCCCAACCGCGCCGAAATTAGGAACAAGAACCTCTTCAACGTTGCCGATTGTAAGATACACTGGCAGAAGTCCGGTGATTATTTGTGTGTAAAAGTAGATCGATATTCAAAAGTACGAAAAGAGAAGAGCGAGACTAAATATTCCGGAATGTATTTCAATTTTGAAATTTTCCACATGAGGGAGAAGCAGATACCCGTTGACAGCGTCGAGAGCAAGGAGCCCATCCAAGCTTTCGCCTGGGAGCCTATCGGTTCTAAATTCGCCATTATTCACGGCGAGTCTCCCAACATTAGTGTAAGCTTTTATGAAGTGAGGGTGGGACAAGCCCCGTCCTTGCTGAAGAAATTGGAAAAGCGGGCCTGCAACCACTTGTTCTGGTCGCCGAATGGGCAGTTTGTAGTGCTGGCGGGGTTGGGATCTAATGGTGGTGGATCTTTGGAGTTTGTAGACACCCATGACTTTGTTATAATGAACACGACCGATCACTTCCAAGCATCGGACATTGAGTGGGACCCTACCGGCCGGTTTATAGTGACGGCAGTTTCTATCTGGAAGACTAAAGTTGATACAGGTACTTGAATGAGCTAAATTCGAAAGGGCAAACCAGAAATTTCAATTGTAAATTTTTGCTTTTCGCAAACTAATTTTATAATGAATCAGTTGTTTAGATCCCTTAACGTTATAACCTGTTCGTACAAAGATTCTTGGTGGTTTACCCTGCAGCTAAACTAATAAAAATATTCTATTTATTTAGGTTACTGGATGTGGTCATTCCAAGGCAAAATCCTAAAACGAGTGAACTTGGAAAAGTTTGCCCAGCTGCTGTGGAGGCCGCGGTGCCCCTCGCTGCTGGACGAGAAGCAGCTGAAGGATATCAAGAAGAATCTGAAAAAGTATTACGCACAGTTCGAAAGCAAGGACCGAATGCGCCAGACGAAGGCTTCGAAGGAACTCATCGAAAAGCGATCCGCACTCATGGAGAAGTTTAATGCTTACCGTCATAAACGTATTAAGGAATGGAACGAGACCAAATCTAGACGCCTTGAACTTAGAAATGGTAAGAGCTGTGCGAAGGTAGATTCGAACGAGCCCTGATTTTTTTGCTGTTGCGATGTCGAGTGTCGCTTAATGGTTATACGCTCAGGGAAAAGTATTGCATTTGAATAAAACTGATGTATTGTTGAGTATTTTAAATATTTCATTTAGAATTGCACAGATGCTACATTTTCAGTGTGAATTGTTTAGTATTGGTTGTGAAAGTGTACAGAAATAATGCATTTTTTTTTTAGGTGTTGATACCGATGAATTAGATAGCGATACCAAGAACACAGAAGAAGAAATAGTTGAATTCTTTATCAAGGAAGAAATTACCGTCATCGAGTAGTCCCACCATTTTATGAATCGTTTGTTGGCTTCTTGTGTAGTCAGTTGAATACACAGGAAGCTTCATGTTGCAGGAAATGTTTTACCATGTTACAAGGTGTCTTACTAGATTCAGGAATAAATATCTTATTTATGGATGTCTTGTTATTTTATCCCTTGAGAAGTGATGAATGTAAAGTGCCGTTTAAAGATGCGTTTTTCATTTCAATAATTTAGAGCTGAAACGTGTCTGCCATGTTTTATAGTTGCTGTCAAAAGTTGGACAGTACAGAAGTTTTTTATTATTAATAAAAATGGTTTTATACATTAATTTCAGAATGATTAATTACAAAATTGCCAAAAATATTTGTCATGTTGCAACTACAGGGTGGCCCACAGCTGATAGATGGATTTTAATTGATAATAACTTGACAATGAATGCGAGAAGAAATAAATGAAACATGTAAAAGTATTTATCGGTTTCAGGATATTAAGCCTTTGTTTACATATACAAAAGTAGGCTGGTAACTAGATCATAACTTATCTGTAGGGTTAAAGAATATTACCCTACATGGCAACTATAACCATATAGCAACCGATAAACTATTGAACAAATCACGGATGTTATGAATCATAACTGCCTTAGAAGTTTTAAAATCCTCGCTCTACGAGCTCGGAATTCAAAACATCTGCGGCAGTTATGATACTCATAACATTCCTAGATATGTTAATAGCTATAAACTTGTAGTTTTTAATTGTTTGACAGCAAGGGTGGGCAAACATTTATTCACACAATTATTATTGTTATTACTATTTTATTTTATTTTGTACAAATGGAAAAAATATTACTTAAAGTAACAGTATTTTTCGCGAATCTGATGCAAATCTTCTGAAGTTTCATCTTCTAGCTCCTTCTTTTTTTCTAGCACCATTTTATGGCGTACACTCAGCATGCAGAGTCTACTAAGACGGTATTCCGTTATTGTTGACCGCAACCAGGTTTTTACTCTGTAGTGTACGGAAAGACCTTTGAATGGTGCTTGTTGTACAGTTACGGACACCTCAAAGTGCACGGTTTTTTGTTACTATGGTTATTTTTGCGATTTTTCGGCTTATTAAATGGGGGTTTCTCCAGTGGCGTTGCTTGTGGTTATAAGAATAGGTATTACTTTTTTAATGTTTGTATTTTAGCAAAGTTTCAGAAGTAAGCAAACTATATAATAATATGTATTTAATAAATATGTATCAGTATTCAATTGCTACTACGCTTTGCAGTTTGTTTCGCATAGAGTTGACCAATGTTTCCATATTGTATCCTTCTCTCAGTTCCTTCCAAGCATTTCTTATTCTTTCCCATAATTCATCGGTTTTGTTTGGTGCAAAATCCCTGGTATACATTTTTTTAGTTAAATAGCCCCAAACATTTTCGATGGGATTCAAGTCCGGACTTCTTGCAGGCCATGGTAATAAATTGATATTATTCTCATCAAACCATCAATGAACAATCCCTGCTGTATGCATAGGACAGTTATCCTTTGAAAATAATGTTATCAATTACGTTAACATAAACAAAATTAATTAGTTAGGTAATATCTCGCCTGTTGAAAAGTAAATTGATTAGGAAAGACCTCTCTTACAGATGGCATCATCACATTTTGCAAAATGTTGCGATAATTTTCAGCATTCAGTCGACCATTAATTCTATAGCATGCCCCAGATCCGTGAGCATTGATCCATCCCCATACGTTTACAGAGAATCGTCGACTACTCCTTAAGGGTTGAACATAATATTGCTCCTCAAATCTTGAATTTTGTGGTTTTTTTTTTTAATTTATTATAGCTGGCTCTGCATACAATGCAATACACGGCTGTGGTATAATATTACTACACAATAACGTATCCATATCATAATTACTAGCGAGGATTAAGTGATTCCATTCACACCTCTGGCGTACATAATAAATATCTACTTATATAATATAGTTGTAATGGGATACTAGAGTCTGTACTAGGTTAAATCTTGAGGTAACTTACGCTTAAGTCGCTTATGAATATTTTTTTGTCCGAGATTAAGTTTGACAGCACTTGAACAGAGCACTATATTTTCGAAGAACTTTTTTGATACACTATTTATGAAGTCCATAATTAGGGGGACGCACAGTTCTTTATGGATTTGCCTATTTCGTATAAACCATGGTGCCTTACTTGCCACTCTAAGCACTTTATTTTGTATTATTTGAAGCTTTTTCATTTGTGTTTTAGATGCATTTTTCCATACTGCACAGGCATATGTTAGTATTGGTCTCAGGACTGATTTGTATATAAGAATTGCACATTCAGTTCTGAGGTGAGATTTCCGATTAATTAACGGATATAGTATTGTTAATCGGGTATGACACTCATTGAGTTTTCTATTTATATGGTATCCCCAACTAAGTTTGGCATCTAGGTACACCCCTAGGTATTTTATTGCGGTATCATTTGCGTTCCATTTTAACGAGTTGTCGTTTATTCTGATTGCCGGCAGATCTTTAATACGCCTTAATGTAAACATTTTTACTTCGCATTTTGAGGGGTTGAGTTTGATTTTCCACAGGTGAAACCATTCACAGGTTACGTTTATTGCATGTTGTAAATGTTCAATGGCTACTTCAGGAGTATCACCTTGTGCTATTATGGCCGTATCGTCCGCAAACATGGCAGGTGTGGAATTTATTACAGTAGGGAAATCATGGACATATGAGTTAAATAAAATTGGGCCCAGTATACTTCCTTGCGGTACACCCGATGTTATAGGTTTAGTATTTGATAGTGTGGCATGAATTCGTACTGAAAATCTTCTGCTCGACAAGAACGATATAATTATGTTGATTAAGTAATTCGGAACCTTTATTTTTATTAGTTTGAAGATCAGCCCGTCCTGCCATACTTTATCAAATGCCCGTTCTAGATCCATAAACACTATTGCGGTGAATTTTTTTTCCTCGTATCCCTTCTCAATTAATTCTGTAATTCTAAGAAGTTGATGAGATGTTGAATGATGTTGCCTAAAACCGAATTGATAAGATGGAATTACATCATTTTCTAATAGGGCATCTTGCAATCTTACGTGAATAACTTTTTCCAAGAGTTTTGATAATGTTGATAATAAGCTGATTGGCCTATAACTATCTGGGTCATTTTTACTTTTTCCTGGTTTATGAATTGGAATTATGTGGGAAGTTCTCCACTGAAGAGGGAAATGTCCTATTCTTAAGCATGCATTGCATATTGATGTGAAATACGCCACTGCCTTCCTATTTAGATGTTTTAGGATTTCATTTGTAATTAAGTCTGGGCCCGGTGATTTTCTTTTCGGTAATCGTTGAATGTACGTTTTAACTTCTTGAGATGTTGCCGGTGCTATTTGTACAGGCGTTTCCTGTTGAAGGTTTTCAATAGTATTTCTAACCTCAGTCAAAAAGTTTGGGTCACACTCTTGTCTGTTTGCAGTAAAAACGTGTTCAAGATGTGTTGCCAGTAATTCTGCCTTTTCCTCATCAGATGAGTAAGAAGTGTTATTTGCTGTTAAAGGGTAGACAACATTTGGTTGGTTCAACAAACGTTTGGTTGCTAGCCACATTGTGGGGTCACGTGGTTGCATTTCATCGAGGTATTTGTTGTATCTGCTCATTCTTAAGCTGTCCAGTTCATTTTTAACTCTATGAGCTAATTGATTGTACATGGTTTTCAAGTAGGGTAAACGAGTTCGTTGCCATTCTCTTCTATACCGGTTTTTTAATTTTATCAGCTTAATGACATCATCCGGTGTTCGATTATGCTCTACAATCTTTCTATGTTTCTATTTTGTGGTCTACACACCCTTAATCGTCAATTGGTAAATGATTGAAATATCTTTTCACCTGAAAAAACAGTTGTGTTCCAAAAGTCGTTGATCTCATTCAAATAGTCGGTTGCAAATTCTTTGTTCTCTGGTGTTAAAAAAAACTTTTCTTGCAGAAGTCTCTGCTGCCAACGATTTTTAATTTTGAAAGTGCAGCTCTTGCTCACATGCAAATCTAGTGCGACTCGACTTAGCGACCAGTTCTCTTCCAGTTTTGCGATAGCTCGCATTTTCTCTGCTTCTGACAAATGTCTGGGAATTTTCCGAGTTTTCAGTTCTATGACAGTTGATGACAAACGTAAACGTCAAAACTCGCCGTCTATGATTAGAAAATCGTATTACAAGCTAAAAATCTGCCGTGCACTTTGAGTTGGCCGCAACGGTACATGGTTGTGCCAATGAAACGTGTAAGGCATGTTTTAAATCAGGAAAGAAAGTCTCAGTTTCTTACTCCACGCCTATTAGTTCTAACTCTTTTAGTTCTTCTTTTCTGAGGTTTTTTCCTTCCAGAGATTGTTCCATAATTCCACTTCATTGTTAACATTACTTAAATTATAAAAATCTAAAGAGCTTTGTGCCCTTTTTAAAAATGTTCAAATGTCATGTCTAACATAGAAGGATGTAGTGCTAATAGTGAAAAATCCGGCAAGTTATCGTCGGAAGGAAGTTATTAAAGAATCCAAGTATGCGATTAGCAGCGACGTTTTCCAAAATTCAGCAGGAGTGGCCACTGGAAGATTTGACCGGTGTTGTTGACGTCCTGCAAGCCTTGGCATTTGCAAGTCTACACCAATGTTTTCAGCAATTGTTAGCGCTAGATAAAATTTCTTGGATGATGGCGTTTGCAGTTTTTCTATGGTTTTTTAACTACAGCTAGTATTCTTTTTATATGATTTTTGCACTGTAACATGTCAATGCATTTTCATTGTAAAGCATTTGACAGGTTCTAGCAATGCAGAGTATTTCGCTATAATGACAAGACATTTATAATAATACACATTTTTGAAATTAAATAACGTAATCTTATAACTTTAATTTAATTACTTAATATACACAAAAATTAAATTTGGTGCGCATTTTCGTTTGCATCTAGATTATTCCAAAAACACCTGATCGTGGGCAAATGTGAGTAAACCATGTACTACGGACACTTTGAGCGTTTGCAGCATTCATATTGTATTGTTCACATGAACTTTACAAAGCAATTGCTTTTTGCTTTAATACATTTTTAGGGGTGGGCAAGTGCCCACCCCTGGCTACGCTCTTGTTTGACAGTAATTATCGAAAGAACATTGAATGTTCTACTACGTGCTGTATTGTTATTTTAGGCGGTTTTAACAGCTCTCTGAATTTTGCAAGGTTATTCCAAAGCCCAGTATTGCATGGTTTGGTGGTTCGGTAAGTAGATAAATGAAACCTGCTTGTAGTCCATTTTAAGCGGTGTTTCTTGATGACCGGTGTGCAAAAATGTTTGCCGGTCTTTGGAAATTATAGCGTATTATGACTGTTGCAAAGAAAAATCTTGTTTCATTAAAAAATTCAGTTAAACAAAGTATTGTGCTGTTCGCATACCTCTCTATATAAAGAGTGATAACTATAGTGTAGTCCTTATTAGTGATGTAAAATGACCGGCATTTAAACATTGTGATGTAACTGTCATATGACTGATTTACTGTCGCATTATGTCATTTAATAATTATTTATCTTCATCGGTGTTGTTATAGCCTCTTAACCAAACTAATTTTAGTATCGTTATGAGCTTCATTACCGCACTCAGTGCGATAATGGATAGATATTACCGCACTCAGTGCGATAATGGATACATATTACCGCACTCATTTTGTATCGAGAAATACATTGAACCAGAATTTATTGATGAAGATAAAATATTGAACAATACACGTTTGCTTGTGGCACTTAACGAGACTCGTTTGATTGCCGCAGAACTCACTTCACCGCCTCGTTTTTGGCAATCGAACTCGTGTCGTTAAGATGCCCATAATCAAACTCTTATCGTTAATATCTATAACATTACAACTGCAGTATTAAGCCCACGCCAAAATTTTTGAAGATAGGCAATACACCGTACGCCAGCGCGTGAGCGCGAAGACATCCCCAGGGGTTGTGAGAACGTAGAGGAGCTACTGAAGCCAGTTATTTTAAATTAGTAAATGCAAACATTAGTAAAAGTATAGCCTTTTACGCGGTGACGTCGTTATCGGTAGTTGAGAAAGCAGGACTGTATTAAGGAAAAAATCAGTTATACAATAAAAGTAAACATGGACGATAAAAACAAAGAAGATAAATTAGACTTAATAATAAATATAATAACGGAAATGAGAGACGAGCTGAAAGAATACAAAGAAGAAATAAAAATGTTAAAAATGGAAAATGAAGAACTGAAAAATAAATACGAAATGACATCAAAAGAGAACAAAGAAATAAAAAGAGAATTGGAAAATTTGAGAAATAATGTAGAAAACCTGGAAAGAGAAAAAAGAAAAACAAATGTAGTACTAATAGGAAAAAAAATAGATACTCCCAACAAAACACAAAGCGAACTTATAAGCGAAATAAATGATTTTATAAGAAACACTCTTGAAATACAAGTAAATATTAAAGCAGTACAGAAGTTAGGAGAGAAAACATGGTTGATAGAGTTGTACAATTTACACGAGAAGGAACAAATCTTAAGCAACAAACATAAACTGAGAAAACTGATAGAATGTATATACATTAATAATGATTTAGCAAAGAATGATAGAGAGATGCATAAACAGCTGAGATTAAAGTTACAGGAAGTAAGAAGACAAGGACAAAACGCTAAGGTTGAAAAAGGCAAAATTCAAATAGGGAATGAAACATGGCAATGGAATCCCCACATAAATAAACCGGAAAAATAAAAAAAGTAGATAAAACACTTAGGACGGATAAAACAGATGAAGACCGTGCTATGAACAAGGAAAAAGATATGTTACAAGGAAAAATAATAAACAGTGGAAAACTTTGGAAAATAGGAATGTGGAACGTTAGGAATCTAACAGGAAAGGAAGAGGAGCCAGTGGAGAATTGGAAAACGTGAAGGCAGATATTGTGGGTATTACCGAAACGAAAAAGAAAGGTAAAGGAGAAACATTATTAAAAGGAGGGCACCTGTTGATATATAGTGGGGTAAAAGGAGGAAATAGAGCTAGAGAAGGGGCAGGATGTTTTGTTAACAAAGAAAACTTGAAATACATACGAAAATGGGACGGAGTATCAGAAAGAATTTTGAAAATAGAAATGGAAATAGATGAAGCAGTAAAAACCACAATTATAGTTGTATATGGGCCCAATGAGGATGAAAAGACCAGTATAAAAGATGAGTTTTGGGATCAACTAACAGAAGTGACCGAAGAAAGTGTGGGAACTTTATTAATCCTGGGAGATTTAAACGGAAGAGTTGGAAGTAAACACGATGAAACAGGAAGTACAATAGGTATAAGTATATGGAGAAAAGGACAGAAATAATAATGGACGAAGATTAATAGACTTTTGTATTTTAAACAACTTAATAGTGACAAATACATTCTATAAACACAAAGATACGCATAAATTTACAAGAGAAATAGTAAGTAGAAAAGAAAGATCATTAATAGATTACGTTATTGTTAATAAGAATTATAGAAGAGAAATAAAAGACACAAGAGTGAGAAGAGGATGTGAAATATACTCAGACCACTACTTGGTATTAGCAAAAATAGAAATAAAAAATAAGAAACAAAAAGAACATATTAAAATTAAGAATAAGAACATAGCAGTAAAAGAAGTAATCAGGACGTATAAGCTTAGAGAAGAAGAAACAGCCAAATTATATAAAGAGAAAATAGAGGCAGAAATGAATAAAATCAGGGAAAGTATAAATAACATGACAATAGAAAACATGTGGAGAACAATTAAAGATAAAATAATAGAAATAGCAAAAGAAACCTGCGGATGTTTTCATAACAGACATAAACAAAAAACAAACAAGATGGTGGAACGAGAAAATTCAGAAAGAAGTAAAGCTGAAAAAACAAAAATGGAAAAAATATCTTAGCGAAAAAATACGTAAATTAGTAAGTTTAGTAGTAAGTTTATTTTTAATATTAATATTACATGTTTCTCTTACATACATTATAAATTAAAAAAAAATTATATATCAAGAAAGTGTATAATATACGTATATATATAAAATTAAATTAATTTGGACACATAAGCACAAGCTCGTGTGTGTCCGGTCTGTATACGAAAAAAATATTACATAAGAGCTGACATAGAACTATTCCCAGTGTGCATGAATACAGTTAAGTTAAGCTATCGTCGTACCAATGTTTGCAGTAATTTGAGTTTAATGAACAAGTAAGTTAATCGCTTTAATTAAGGATTTTTAGAAAAAGTAATGGGTTTGCTTGAATAAATTTTGTGATTTTGCTAGCATATAGCCTTATATTATTTATTGTATTAAAGGAAATTGGAAGTAAATTGTAAAACTTCGGTCCTACATAAGTGATGAATTTTTGGGTAAGTGTTAAGTTTGTTTTGGGGATAGATACATTAAATTTACTTTTTTGCCTAGTAAGGTGCTGGTGGGTAATTTGAGTTTTAATATAAGGATTACTGTATATGAACAATAAACAAGATTTGATGTACAACAGCTGAACCGAAACAACGTTTGCTTCACAGAAGAGATTGCTAGAGGGGTGCAAGAGGGGTTTATTTAACATAGTTTTTAAAATCTTTTTTTGAGCAGTAAAAATAGGATGTAGCGTTGAAGTGAAGGTGCCACCCCAAATTAGTATACCATATCTGAGGAGTGATTCGACAAATACATGATAAAGAGTTTTGAGACCGGCTATGGTAAGGGAGTAACGGAGTCTATAGAAAATGTATAAGCACTTTCGAATTTTTGGGGCAAGGTAAGCTATGTGTTCACGCCATCTCAAGTTTTCATCAAGGATTATACCTAGATATTTAATTTGTTTAACATTATCAGTGGTAGGACAGTTGCATCGTATTTTGTAACATTCCTTGTTGTGAATATGTAAAAGGTTTAAATTGGGGAGGGTAGATTTAGTTGCTGAAAAAGTTATGAATTTCATTTTACTGTAGTTTAAAGTTAGTAAGTTCTTATCTAACCAATTTTTAATGTTGCTTATACCCAGTTCAGCTTTATGTTGGGCTTCTTTCCAGGTGTCGCCTTCAAACAACAAGGCTGTGTCGTCGGCAAAGAGTATTATTTCGCCATTTAGTGTAGTAGTTACAATATCGTTCATGTAAATTAGAAATAGTATAGGGCCCAGCACGGTGCCTTGAGGAACGCCACAGGTTACGTTTTTGCAGTCACTGAGTACATTGTTGATTTTAACACGCTGCGTTCTATTTTGCAGGTAGCTTGATAGCAAATTGTAAGCAGTTCCTCTGATACCGTAGCATTGCAATTTTGAAAGTAGTATATCATGTGCCACGGTATCAAAGGCCTTTGTGAGATCTAGAAAAATACCAATTTGCTTTTTACCTTTATCTAAGCCTGTATATAATTTATTTGTTAGGTGAAACAAGGCAGTTTCAGTAGAGGTTTTTTCTGTAAATCCAAATTGCTTATCAGTTAATATTTTGTTTAAGTGAAAAAACTTGCAAAGCCTGGATTTTATACATTTTTCTAGTATTTTGGAGAAATGCGAGGTAATTGATATGGGCCTGTAATTATTTGGATTAGTTTTGTCGCCACTTTTAAATATGGGGGTAATCAGTGATTGTTTAAAAGCGCTGGGAAAGAAACCTTTCTCCAGTACTCGGTTAAATAAGATGCATAATGGTTCTATGAGTTGCTGGCTAATGTTTTTGATTACTGTAGATGAGATGTCAATACTCTGACAAGTTTCGCTAAAAAAGTTTCCCCAATTCGTAGAATTTAGGGTTTTCCTTAATTTATCAAAATTTATAATTGTTTTTGTTAACGACTTGTTCATATTTACCTTTGATTCATTTATTTTGGAAGTGATGCAGCAAAAGATTGGGTAATGATCTGTTACGCTATTTAGTAAAATACCTGAACAAATATTTGTGTTTAGTAGGTGGTTTTTAATAAAGATATGATCAATACACGATTTGCTGTTTGTTGTAATTCTTGTAGGCTTGTTTATTGATGATCTAAACCCCAATCTGACCAGGGTATTTAGATATTCAGTGGCAATATTGTTCATGTAGGCAGACTGCAGAATATCAATGTTCACATCTCCAACAAAAATATCGACATCGATTTGGTTGTGGTTATTCAAAACCCGTGCTAGGTCACTTAAAAACAACTGCTTGTTAGTTGGTGGCGGTTGTAATTGTAACAAGTATAAAGAACAAAGGGTAAAAGTCAAAGAAATGGCGAAGAAGGCGAAACCACAATCTTGGGAAGAATATGGGGAAAAAATGGAGCGAGATAGCAAGGGAAATCAGAAGTTATTCTATAGACTATTAAAAACAATACGGAAAGGGAAACAAAATAGAAATATGTTCATTAAATCCTTAAACGGAAAAATACTAGAAGAAGAGGAGGACATAATGAAAAGATGGAAGGAGTATTTTGAAGAAATGCTAAATACAGAACAACTAATTACGCCAGACGAAATACAAGACAACAGGGAAACCACAGAAAACACCGAATACATAGAAAATTATGATATTAAACAGGAAAAAATAACAGAAGCCATTAAGAGGTTGAAAAGAGGTAAAGCGGCAGGACAGGACGGCATAACATCGGAAATGATAAAAAACATATGTGAATACGGGATAGAAAGTTTACAAAAATTATTTAATAATATATGGAAGGAACAAAATATACCAAAAGACTGGGAAGTGGGAATAATTTTACCTGTATACAAAAAAGGAGATAACAGAGAGTGTGGGAATTATAGGGGAATTACCTTGCTGAGAACTATGTTAAGAGTACCTATATGAGAGAATTCTGGAAAAAAAGTTACAAATGAAAATCGAACAGCAACTAGAAGAATCACAGAGTGGTTTTAGAAAAGGTAGAGGGGTGCAAGACCATATTTTTACAATGAATAATAATAATAATAATAATAATGGTTTATTGTCCAACAGAAAGAAAAATCCAATTATAGGACAATTTACACAATAAACTAAAGTATTACATATTAATAATCTAAACTTTAACACTAAACGCTCGCTTATAGTGAAACAAACTGAAAGGAAATACAATATAATACTATACCTATACCTACTAAACTAACAAAAGCTGCCTATACTAATTCTAATATGTTATTTAAATTACAATAATTAATATCGCACCTATTTGAGATGTCATTGTAGTTTTGACTCATTTTATAAAGCGGTGATTTTTGTAGTACATTAGTACGTGGGGTTGGATTATAAAATGTTACGAAATTTCTATTTTGACGTGACGGTACTTGGAAATTAAGCATTTCCAGAAGAAATGGACAATCGATTTTGCCATGAAGAATATTATATAAGTAAGTAAGACTAATTATTTTCCTTCTCCTTTCTAAACTAATCATATCAAATCGTTCCAGTAATAATGGTTGTGAATAACCTCTTTCTGGGTAAACTCCGTCTACTTTGTAGCTTAAGAATTTCAAAAACTTCCTTTGTATTGATTCTAGATTAGTTATTTGATATTCATAGAAAGAGTACCAAATTAAAACACAATAATCAAGTTTTGAGCTGATTAAAGAAAAGAATAAGGTTTTCAAAGCAACTATATTAGTAAAGGATTTACAGTTTCTTACGACAAACCCCAGCATTTTCAGAGCGGAAGTATATACGGTCTCTATATGACCAGCGAAACTAAATTTATCGTCAAAAAGAACTCCTAGATCCTTAATGGTGTCACTGCGTTGTAATAAGTTTGAATTTATAGCATACATATACACTAATGGTTGTAATTTACGGGTGTATGAGACTACTCTGCACTTCGATATGTTAAGTTGAAGTTTATTGGTGTCACACCAGTTGTTCAAGTTCTTAATTTGTTGTTGCAACCAAAGGCAGTCCTCAATAGTAGTGACAGAAAAGAAAATTTTCAGATCATCCGCAAATAAAAGCTTCTCACAACAAAGTACTTCAGGCAGGTCATTGATAAATAATAAAAATAGCAACGGTCCTAAGTTGGAACCTTGTGGGACACCAGATGTAGCAGCAATGAGCTTCGACTTGTAACTGTTATATGTTACATACTGTACACGATTTGACAAGTATGAGGTAAAAAATCTTATTAGAGATTCGCTAAACCCAAAACTAAGTAGCTTTTGTATTATAATGGAATGCAAGATGCGGTCAAACGCTTTGGAAAAGTCGGTGTATATTACATCAACCTGCCCCTGATTATCAAGTATCTGGGCCGTATATTGTGTGAAGTAGATTAAATTGGTAGACGTTGAACAATGCTGCATAAAACCGTGTTGATACGGTGACAAGTACTGCTTTACCGAAGAGTATATTCGATCATACAGTATCACCTCAAAAATCTTGGAAAAATTTGATAAGATGCTAATGGGTCTGTAATTGACAATATCAGCTGGATCACCACTTTTATGAACAGGACAAATACGGGCAGTTTTCCATACATCAGGAAATTTAGAAGACTTAAGTGAAAAGTTCAAGATGATATACAAAGGTGTAACGAAGACTCCTGCACAATCCTTTATTAAATAACTAGGGATTTGATCATCTCCAGCGGTCTTCTTGTTTTTCAATTTACGAATAGCCTTCAATATTTCTTCCTCACTAACGTTACTAATGGAAACGCAGGGAATATTATTGAATGAATCTGAGTGAGTTATTGTTGAAGAGGTAGAAGTAGTATAAATGCTAGCAAAGTATTCTCCAAAAGCATTAACAATTGCCTCAGGAGTATTAAATACAGTGCCATCGCGGTGCATTTTACCTGGAATTCTAGATGTCCCTTTTTTATCACGAATAAAAGACCAAAAGTTTTTTGCGTCATTTGTTACGGATTGCTCAATATTTCTTAGGTAGTTGCTATACTCTGTGGATATTTGAGATTTTACTAACCGCCGAAGACGCTTATATTCTATGTTATCAGCCAGTTTTCTATATTTCCTATATTTATTGAAGTATTTATACTTTTTCCGAATATTGGTAATTATATCCAGTGTAAACCACTTGGGATATTTGCGACTTTTGCAACGAAATGTGGGAACATGTAGATCAAATAACGAATATAATACATTATAAAATTCGTTAACCATTGCGTTCACATCGGACAGATATTTTAAAGATGACCAACAATAGTAAGTAATGCATTATACAGTGAATGAAAATCCGCTCTATTAAAGTTGTATGTTTTATGTATTTTATTTATAGGAAATTTAATACCTGCATTTGTTTTATTGTTAAAAACGATTTGTAAAGGTGGGTGATATGTATCCTCTTTAACCAAGGGCTGTACGTCGCGAGATACTTCACAAGTAATGCTGGCAATAACAAGGTCCAGAAGTCTACCTTGCAAGTTTGTTATTTGATTATACTGTGTCAGATTAAGAATATCTAAAAATGTGTTCATCATATTACATTTGCTATCATTAACGGTTTCGTTATTAAAGTGAGGTACATTAAAATCTCCTACTACTAACAGCTTATCGTAGTCAATACACTTTTGTTCAAAAAGTTCAATAAAGTTTTGAAAATCATAAACTGTAATACTAGGCGGCACATAAATCACGAAGACATATAAGGCCCCAAAAGCAAAAACACATTTACAACCCACTATGTCCACGGTGGGTACAGTGTTAGCAATAAATGAAGTATCAATTATTTCCGCGTTAATGTTACTATTCAATGCCAATAGCACTCCACCGCCCCACTGTTGACCGGTAATATTGTACTGTCGGTCACATCTGTATACGTTGTAATGATTAGGAAAAAGTTCACTGCTATTTATGTCACTTGTAAGAGCCGTTTCAGCCAAGCAAATAACGTCAAACTCAAATGCACACACTGATGAATAAAAATTTTCAATTTTAGATCGTAAACCACGAACATTTTGATAAAAAGCAAATAAATTCGGTTTTTCATGGAAATTTAAATTAGAAGATTTACTGTATTTTAAGTTCTCACGGTATATTAGTTTTTTGCATCACATATTTGCGGCACACCTCTGTTATAACGTATAGTAAGATTAATCTCACCTTTTGCAATTCTATCTGCCAATTGAATCCGGAGATCCCTCAAAAACTCGCGCTGCATAGGAGTCTGGTCAGTCGCAACCGATACGGCACCATTATTAATTTTAAGTTTTGCTTTATTTTTTAAGATATTTATTACATCGGTGCTTGAATTCAATATAACTTTAAGTGGTCGTGGTTTGTTTGTCGACTGAAGCAACTCATTCAAAAGAATATGAACAATACTATATATGTAGCGTTCATAGATATCGAAAAAGCTTTTGATATCATCCCAAGAAAAGAATTATGGAATAGTCTTAGAAAAAGAGGAGTAAATGAACAACTGAGAAAAGCCATAGCAACTATATACAAGAAAACTAGAAATTACGTAAGAACAGGGAATATGAAATCAGAGGAGTTTCTGACCAAGGAAGGGTTAAGACAGGGTGAAATACTCAGTCCGATACTCTTCAACATAATAGTTGACGATGTCTTAAAAGAAATAAAAACACAAATAAAGAAATTACACGTAGGGTATAGGAACATGCAGATGGTGGACATAGCTGAAAGTGCCTTCGCTGATGATGTAATAGTATATGCAAAGAATGAAAAAGACCTACAAGCAAACTTAAATATCTGGAATACAGCACTAAAAAAGAGGAACTTGAAAATAAACAAAGAAAAAACAAAAGTGATGACAATAGGAAGAAATGACCCAAGAGTAAAAATTGAAATAGATAGACGAAACATAGAACAAGTAGAGACATTCAAATATTTAGGAGTAAATATACACAAAGATGGAAAAGAAGACATGGAAATAAACAGTACAATAGAAAATACAACAAAGCTATACTATGCAATGAACAGGACATTCATAAGAAAAAAGGAAATATCGAGAAAGACAAAAATAACCGTATATAACACAGAGTTCAAACCAATCTTAACATATGGAGCGGAAAGTTGGATTTTAAATAACAAAATGAAGAGCAGAATACAAGCCATACAAATGAAGTACCTGAGAGCAGTTAAAGGAGTTACCCGAAATGATAAAATAAGAAATGAGCAGATAAGGCAAGAACTAAATGTAGAACATATTCTGGAAAGTATCGCGAAGCAAAAATTAAGATGGTTTGGACATCTGGTCCGCATGGAAGAAGAAAGACAGACAAAAAGGGCATGGTTATCGAAAACAACACCAAAAAGATTATGAGGAAGACCACGAAAAACATGGGACTGGGTGATAGCGGAAAATGTAACAAAACAAGGAGTAACATGGAAAGAAGGAACAAGAATGGCAAGAAACAAAAAAGAATGGGCAAGATATGTTTATAGGAAGTGATAGTAGTTGGTGTACATAGTTATAACTGAATTGTGAATTTATAATTTATATTTTTCGAATATTATTATTATTTGAATTGTAATAGATAAGGTCACGGATTATATATATACGAGTACGGTAGGTTGCATTTTCCAGCGTGAGGTAATTTTTGAAGCACTACGCGACGCGGAGTGTTTGAATAAAATAGCGCTGTAAAATGCTTAGCGCATTGAGTAGTGTATTACATTTTTTGGCGGACATATTTGTTTAAATATATTTAATAAATTCGAGATTTTGCTGTCGAATATCAAAACCAACGGTGCCATTAACCAAGCTGCCTTGAGTAAATTTTGTAGTTGTCGATTTGAAACGTTAAAAATTAGTCATAAATATAAATTTTCTTTATTTCTACAAAATTCAACCGAACGAGGAATTACATAACTAGCATTTCTGCAGATGCCCTTTATAGTCCGACAGCGGAACCGTGTTTTTTCCCTGAAGTGAAAATTTTCGCATTAAGTTTCTTTTTTAACGGATTCTTGTAGATTTATGTCTATTTACCATTTCCGACTGATGACAAGCTGGCATCTTTGAGCCAATTTGAGATATACAGATATACATGATCTTAATATTTTCTCATTATTGTATGATTAACTGTGCATTAACTTATTGAATTTATTGATTCTACAAGTTTCAGCAATTTATAGGGTGTTTAAAAATTCTGTGTTATAAAGTTTTAATAATATTAATGAATTTCTGATAAAGAATATTTTGTTCCAGTTCAAAATTCAGCTAAAAATAACAACGTACGTGTTTAAAAACGAAGCTACATGACAGGTACAGAGTGTCCCAAATTTTTTTTGGCTGAAACAAGAAACAGACACACAAAAGTTGGAGAAGGTTTCTT
Source organism: Agriotes lineatus (assembly GCA_940337035.1). NCBI lineage: Eukaryota > Metazoa > Arthropoda > Insecta > Coleoptera > Elateridae > Agriotes > Agriotes lineatus. The sequence continues at coordinate 129,023,279 of OW679200.1, read as the reverse complement.
AGCTGGAAACCAAGTATAAATATTCCTGTATCATGGTAATACGATCTCTAATAGCGATTTCTTTTTTAGAATCTAGTAGTGTAACGTATAGTTAAATATGAGTGAAAAGAAGTGTTTTTTTAACTTTAAATTTGCTTGGGAAAAAAAGTGAAAAACTTTCCGTTGCTGGTGCCCAGCGAATAAAAACTATTATAAAGTGTATGTAGATCAAAAGTTGAAAGAACTTGAAGACCATTAGTGATAAGGATTTTTATATTCTGTCACAGAAGCTGCGTGTCGACATACAAATCAAAAGTAATTTAAAAAGCTGTTTATTGCCAGAAAATGCTGTTACCGAAGCGGGAACTTCAACTACGAAAATGCAGAGGCGATCAGAAGTGCCACATTTAAATTTTAAAAATGACTGCCTGTGTTGTGGTGAAAGTGCGAAGTGGAAAAGTATAAAAAGAATCCTCATCGATGGCGACCGTCCTTTCAATTCCGAGCTTTAGAATACAAGATAGAGAAAATTTCAAACAAGGAAGCCATTTTGCAAACGTGCGTGGAAAGAAACGATATCTGGGCTGCTGAAATTAGATTAAGATTAGCTGGTTGTGTGCAGACCTACCTGTCGTAGATGCCAAATACCATATGGACTGTCGTAATAAATTCATGGGTCAAACGATGTGCTTTCAGCAAAACGACAGTCTAGTCAGGATACCGAGGAAGAAGATATTCCTTAAGAGGAAACAGTAAAAGAAATATTGGCCGATAAAGAAAGAATTTGAATTCGATAGATATAAACAATATATACTCGGATCGCGGAGAATATAAACTTACTCGACGTAATTTAATTAAAGCCCTCAAGAAACAGTTTGATGAACTGATAGTACTTTCTGCCACAGGATATGCAAATATAATAACATTCCTCACAAAGTCGCGGCAAACTTAAGAATAAGTCGTGTTGAGGGTGACGCTGATGATATTGAGACTGCCATTGGCAAATAACAAAAGAAATAAAACGCGAAGTTGCTGATGTAAAGAGGAATAAAGAGAAATATAAGTTACATGTAAAATACGAAACAGTGTTAAGCGGATTGCAATAAAACTATTAAAATTTTGCGAATCGCTACCACCTAAATTGGACAAAACTCCACCGGCATTTTTAATTGGGAATATCGTCTCATCGACTTTATCTAATACATTTACAACTCTTTAAATAGGTGTAGATGTTAAGTTTAGATTTTCAAAAGAACTAGTGAATATTTTGAACCAATTTAAAATATGGGCGTATGATGAGCTGTTAAGGTTCAAAAAGTCTCCCGCTTTTGAGGTGGTTAAAAACGTAAATTTAACTGGAATTACTAAAGGAAATGATGCTACATTAACCCAGGTTATTGTTGACAATTTTAGACACAGAAATCTCATTGCAAAATGGCAAACCAGTACTCATTCGCTAGCTGTCCTTGCCGCTCAAACTACGTCAGCAGCAGTACCACAAAACCGTAATGTAACAGAAATTAAAACGTGTCCCAAAAGGTGACATATCTAAAAAACTGGACTATGAAACTAATGTAGTAAGGTACTATGGTCTTGAAAAGCCGATAATGCCTTTAAAGGTTTAAAAAAAAAGTTCTGCCACTAACAATTTTATGCCGTCAAATTTTCACTAATCAAAAAGTTAAGAAGGACTGCTGTTTTCTTATAGGATGTTCTCTATAAAGATAAATGCCCAGTGTTTAATGGATATAATACAAAACTCTTTCGTCAAAGCGATTGAGTCATTTAGGCCTGCGACGTCAACAGTATATAAACCATTAATTGATATGAGTCCTGCTCATCCAGACACTATGATGACTGCTCTAGTTCAAGCACATCATATTACTAAGGAGGCTGGACAAGACATAACTGTGTTCACAAGTGACCAGCAACTATATAGGGTTTATCCAGAAAAGTTTGACAAAGTGGTCTGGCGAACAGTGGTCTCGAAGAGATAATGCAAAGTGTATTGGTGGTGTGAAAAAAATGTTGACAGGAAAGAAATATCCTCAAATGTTAGGGCATTGCGAATTGTTGCTGAGAAGTTCTTCGAAGCGTTTTCAAATCAGTCACAATAACGAATTATGACCATCTAATTTCGGTACTCGAAGCACTATCTCTGAAGAGCAAAACCTCAAAATTGTGGGTTGATTGCTTAATTAAGCCTGTGCTTTTGATGATGATGTACGTACGAGCAGAAAGAGAGGGTGACTGGACATTATAAGCCGTTCACGATCTTTTTGGGTCAGGTGAGGCTGTGACCATCTAGTAATTTTGTTGGCAGTACTCTGTGGCAACTAACTCCCTCGTGGAAATGACACTTTTTGTGTTAGGTTAGGTTGTTTTCAGTTTAAGGTTATATTTTCTGAATAGGTACATTGTTGCCAGTCTCTAGTCTCCACATCGACTCGCGTTCTTTTAAATTTGGTCTGTCCTTTTTAAATTGGAAGTAGCATTGTTTAATGAAAATTTTTTGTTGTAACAAAATTATTTTGGGCATTGTTACTTTTCCTTTGACGAAAATTAAAATTATTTTTACACATTTGATAAATCATTTATTTTCTTACGAATATTAAAATAATAAATCTGGCAATGTGGTTGCAAGAAAATGTCGAACAGACACTGACAGAAAAAAAAAGTTGCAACCGCTACATCATCGAATCAGTTTGTCCAACATGAAAAGAAAAAATCATAGCCAACTCTGTCCCAAAAAGGTCGTGAACGGCTTATACATATAGGCGTAGTTGAACAAATGATGCCATATTTCTTTGCTGCGGTCAGTTTAACTAACTATGCACTTTATGGTTTAGTATATCTCAGAGAAATGCAAAAAGCAAAAAGGAAATCACGTAATGCATAACAATGCAGGACTGTGGAATGGAATATGGAGTGACATGTTTACTGAAACGTTTATGAGGTATGGTCACAACTGAGGCGGCATCGTCGGAATCACTTTGAAACCAGAAACTTTAAAAACATGGGCATTACGCTTGCATATATGTAGTCAGATTGAAGCAGACATCGAACAATTATGCGATAAAGGTAAAGAAGTAATGCAAGACAAACATAAGGAAGAGATGTTATCTAGAATTTCAGCAAACGCTAATGACAGAGAAGAAATAAGAAACAATTTAAAGCTCTCTATTGATCACATGAAGCCAAGCTCACATCCAGATCAACTTATAACATAGTTTCAGGTCAGATTTTATCACCAAACGTTAATACACACGACGCTGTCTCAATTGGAACAAAACAAATGAAGAACTTTGAAAATTCATGGCAATCCAGTTTTCATGCTACTTTGTCCAAATTAACTGTTAATATGTCAGTAGAAAAAAAGCATGTGACTGTTAATGGTGTTAAAGTGTTCGATACAAACATTATTTACTCAAGAGATATTGGTTTACAAGCAAGTTCAAGAGAAATAAGATATTGAAATAGTTTTATCTCACGAGTTGTCCCCTGTACCGACGTCCATGTTTACAGATGCAGGTGATATGAGGATATGTAAGTCAAAAAAAGCTCTACAAGTGACGATTTGTGCAAGAAGGAAACCTAACCCAGACACCATTATAATAATTGCGGATCAGCGCTTTTATGGTGCGTCCACTGGCCCGAAAAAGGAACTGTATAAGATTACAATATAGAAATTAAAACAGTTGTGGGAAAGCATTTGGACCGCGGCTACGTCTACTTAGTATTTGATCCTTATATTGAACACAGCACCAAAAACTGCACTAGGTCTGAAACGGGCAAAACCGGTAGTAGAAAATATAGGCTGACCAATTTAACACAACTACCTGCCCGAAAAGCAATAATGGGTAAAACTGAAAACAAAAAACAATTGATTAACCTTATTTGTCTTAGCTTTATAGAGGACTACACCTACAACGTAAAGCATACCTTTTAAACATGAATTAGTTATAACTGGTGAAGAACTTGAACCCTACGAAATTCATAATGGTATGGTATCTCGCAGAACAGACTTAGAGCAATGCACGAAGAATCTGATACTATGATGTACACAAGATATAATAGAAGACCAATCCACAAGCGAAATAATAGTTATGTCGGATGATACTGATGTGTTTCTGTTACTTTTGTATTTTTGTAATTTGGTTGAAATTATCAATCACGTTTTTATGGAGTCAGTTGTTGCTGGCCGTGTAACATGATGTCGATTTTTGTAAAAGTTTATGTGAGATGATGTGTAATTGCGTGATTTTTGTCAATTTTCGTCGTGTGTTGAATAAAAATGTCGTTTTTGTATATTTCAAGTGACAGATGATGTCAGGTTTTCTAAATTTTAAGTGAAATTATGGTGTCAGAACATTTTTTTCAACGAAATTGCTGGTTTTTATTGAAAATTATGTTAATTTGGTGGTCAAGATACATTTATTTCATCAAAAGTACAAGAATTTTTGATATTTGTTATCGAAATGATTGTGGTAGAAGATTTTTTCAACGAAATTGCGATTTCTTTAATTTTGAGCGATGAATTTTATAAAAAAGTGTAAAACATTTGCAAAATTATGCTTAGTTTATGTAACATGATGTCGATTTATGTAAAAATTTAGTAAGATGATGTGTATATGCGTGATTTTTGTTCAAGTTTCGTCGTGTGTTGAGTAAAAATGTCGTTTTTTGTATAACTTCAAGTGACATTATGTCAGTTTTTGTATAATTTATGTGACATGATGTCGATTTTTGTAAAAATTTATGTGACATGATTGTAATTGCGTGATTTTTGTCAATTTTAAGTTAATTTTCGAATAAAAATAGACAATAAGCCTACGTAACTAAAATTTTGTTTATCGAAATGCTTGTGGCAGAAGATTTTACAATGAAAGTGCTGTTTTTATTCAAAGCTTACTAAAATGCAACAAGTTAGAGTATGTAATTGGAAAATTATTATTAAATTGTCATTTCGATGCCGACCCTCGGCAAAATCTAGTGAATTTATTTTAAATTTGACTGGTGCGTTTAATAAAAGGCGTGCTTCAAAGTAACTAAGCGCTTTACTTATAAAATAAAAACCAAACATGACAATCTCGTGACAACTAGGGTCCAAACCCGACTTGGGGCCGGCGCAAAAAGCTTTTTTAAATTAAATAAATGCGAGCGAGAGACAGCAGCTGCGATGAGTGAGGCGGAAGACTCGGAGTAACGTAATCAAATCTAAAAATGGACGCCGCGGACGGACGACTTCTGCGTGACGTAATCAAATCCCAAAAATGGTACAGCGTAATTATAAAACTCAAGTACGAAATAAAATAATGTCTATTTATTTTAAAGTCGACAAAAATCATATGAACCAATCGTTAGAAAATCGCAAAACGCTTATGCATATATTTTTTAAATACGTCTAATATATATTTTTAAATACTTGGAAGGAATGACGAAATACTCAATCATATTAAAACTACAGACATTTGAGCGAGTGCAAGAGATAAAGTTACAGCAGTCATAAGAACGAGTGAGATAGGAAATTTCCACTTTACGTAAAGTATGAGTGCAGACAAGCTGACCTCCTGCAGAATCGGTGATATCATAGCAAATTCCTTTGTCTGTGCTAACAATCACGTTAAAGCCTGCATTTCAACCTTCCAAATTGTACAAAAACAATTAGGCGCTTCGATATTCATATAGCTTTTAAACTTTCGTCGTTTTTATAAATAATTTAATAAAATTATATGAGCCTTTTCATCCTTAATAGGACATAAAGCAGCCCTTCTATTTCAAAGTTTAAGATTTGATATTATAATGTACGTTTTTGCGTATCCGAGCAGGCTTCGACAGGCAGCAGCGGTCAAAACTAATACATTTGAATAATTCAGCTCGTTTATTTAAATTCTATTATAAAAAGCCTAATTATAGTTTCATAAAATAATCGAACGTTAAAATTCTATTTGCTAGCTCGTAATTGACTGCATAATGAACTTTGAGAATAAAATTAAACAAGCAGAAAAAAGTTTGTTTGAATTTTTATAGAGGATCCTACATTTGCAAGAAATAATATAATTAATTCTAGCAAAACTACTTATGGAATCAGTTTTTTTAAAAATTTTATGAACCTTTTAATAATCCACACGATGTAATTCCATTCTTATAAATTATATTTTCAAAAAATATTTGTTTTAAAGTCTGGAGTCAGAACAGTAAATGGCGTTCTGTTCAACCCTTTAAATCCAAGACACAAGCGTCGGTGTTATAGCATCAGGACATAATACCGGATGTTTTAGCAGCGTATGCCTTAGTGGTAGTGACACCACTGCAATGTATTTTGGAATTGGTAAGAACAAAGTTTCAAAAAAGGACACTCTTTGTCATACATGGGCGAAGTAAATCAAAATATAGTGACATTACAAATCAGGCTGCCAAATTTGTATCTGTATGCTATGGAAAACTTAATTGCGATCAACATCCGAGGCTCGTGTACGTCTGTGGGCTGAGAGAACAGCGTGCGGTAGGTCACAATTACCTCTTTACGATCTCTTCCGTCAACAAATGCAGCATTTATTGAAAACGTGAAACGTGCCCACTACAGACCTGCATTTGGAAAAATGCGTTGCAATCAGACCTTCCAAGTCTACAGCCAACCAATTACGGTAATATCTCTATTCATTTTTGAGTAGTATAGTTCCTTTCCTATTTCCAGCATAATTTTTTTCAGTGTACACTGAGCATACATAGTCTACTAAAACGATCTGACATTGTTGACCGCAACAAGGTTTGCAATCTATACAATGTGCTAATAGTACATTATACACCAAAGGAGATAAAATCACGAATTTTTCCAAGGTGTAGGATTGTATATACTATTTTTTCCATAACTGGGAACAGAAATGAGTATAGTGAAATCTCTCATATTGGACACTTCATTAAGCGGTCATTTTTTTGGGACCATCGGGAACCAATGTAGTTTAAACCTTTAAGCGGATTATCTGTTAACAGGACGCGGACAGGAAATTCTGGAAATTTTAAAATATTTCCCTTTTTTAAGCGGACATGTTACTAATTATTATGTGTATAAATGCTAGGAACTAGGGAAATTACATGTTTTCATATGTGTGGTTTGGGGCGCGTTATAAACTGCATGTTCAGATGCTAGGTACCCAGGAAACTAGGGGAATTATCTATTCTCATATGCTCCCTATGTTTTCCAACCTTAATCGTCAGCTTTGTATGTGAATTTCAGAATTGTTCTGCGAAAACGATTTTATTTATTTATAGAAAAGTGCCCTTTGTTTATAGCTGAATTTGATTTAAAGCAGGTAGGTTTTCTTCTCTACAGGCTGCAGTTGATAGGTATGTACTAAAGCTACCTTTGTAGTGTCATAATGTCTAGCTACTGTGTACCTACATAGTAGTATGTATTTAAAAATGTATGTATTTTTATGTCGTTCTATATTCAATAAAGATTAAACAAACAAAAATTGAAAATTAAAGCATTTCTATTAATAGGACAACTCCATTAAGCGGACAAAAATAGTGGCACCAAGGTGTCTGCTTATGAGAGATTTCACTGTATTTTTATAAAGCATTACAGCCAATCAGAGTTATACTGCAATATTTATATATTGTGTCCATGTTATAAATACAATTTTTGCTTTATAATAATTTAGCAAGAGCAGTATACAATAGTATATTACATAAGAAGACGTCATTGCTTTATAGCTAAGAGTGTGTACTACTATATTTTTTCCAATATCTACTTGTAAAGCTGAATTTTATCTATGAAAATCTCCATGGTAAAGTAACATTTTAATAATTAGGGTGGATAAAATGCTACTTTATTCACTAGTGAATAAAATAGTCTGTAATCCATAGTTCCTAAGAAAATAAATACGTGCTACCATGGTAACTAATACAAAAAACAGGTAATATGATATTTATTTGAAATTATTTATAAAACCTATTTATACAGGGTGCGGCAAAATAATGTTACCATTTTCAAAACGCTATAACTTTTGAACAAATTGTTCTATAAACATTTGGATTTTATGACCTATTATCAAACCTTTCAAATTACTACCATTTTCTTCAATACAAATCCGAAGTCGTTCATTTATCATAACTACACAGAATTTCTTCTGCGATAGCTTCAATTTTGCATGTGTGCAGTTTTTTAAGTCTATGTTGTTAACCGTATGGAAAAGAACAGTCTCTTTCACCTAGCTTTATAGAAAAAAATCTGGGGCGGTCAAGTCTGGTCTACGTGATACCCAGGAAATATCGCAGAAACGCTCAAATGCAATTTTTACGCCTATTACATGTTTGATTTCTAAAATCATTGCATCCTGTCCAACTTATAACGTTTTAAACAATGGTAACATTATTCTGCCGAACCCTATAAAACTAAATGTCTAGTATGATCAAAAAATTGTCAACAAAAAAGTTGGGTTATCCCGATTATACTATGCATATAACGGTTATCGTTTGAAAATGTTTGGCTGCTTTCCTGTCAGGACTCAGTAGTGTGTTTTAAATTAATGAATTGGCAATGAATGATTTCAATTCAATTTGACATATTTAACACCTTTTGACAGTTCTAGATTTGCTAGGGGTACCAATACCAGCGTACATAAATCAAACAAGTAGAGACATGACATCATTCAGAGAAGTAGAGACACTCATGCCAAATGTTGAAACCTGTTTAGAGTGCCTGGGACAGTAACTCGGGGGTATTTCTAAGCTTGACTATCAGATGGCAGCACAAAGTTCTACCAATTAAGGTCACTAAATACATAAAGGTACCGCCATTCCATTCCAAGATTTTATTCCCCCAAATTAAAAAGGACAGAACATTGTAAGAAAGCGAGAGTGAGAGTGAGACACTAATGACATGAACCCCAAATTAAAAGAGACAGTTGGCGGTACCTTCATGATTTAGTAACCTTACTACCAATCAGAGCTAGTTATTTGCTCTGCTACCAATCATGATGTGATTACAGTGCCTTTATATAGACAGTGGCGACAATATAACTAAGCCACACACTCGCCGCCATATTTAGGCAAATTTCTAACGGGTGTTCATTTAAATCCGTAACCAGAGTCGACTGTGATACGTGTTTTACGTTTGGCAGTACTGAAAACATTCGAGTTTTGCAGGTTACGATTTGCGTCAGTCTGTGTCAAATAACAAACAAAACCTAACCTACTAACCTCGAATTTGACATAGACTGACAATACACTTCAGTACTGCCAAAAGTATAGCACGAATCACAGGTGATTTAGCCTAAACATGGGGGTAAAACCACGTGATCTAGGGAGCCAATCAAAAATAGGACACCCCATTGTCGCCACTGTCTATATAAAGGCACTGTAGATGTGATCAGAGCCAGTAGATATAGAAGAGTACGGCCACGTCCGCCATGTTTATTCCTCTGAAATATGCGTTACTTTGAGGTATGTGACACAATTCCGTCAACGTGACGTTTGTTGGCAATCCAAAACTTTTCTTAAAATTGGCAAGACTGTAAGTGTGTGCATGAATTTCCAGCAATATAATCTGGTCCGTTCCATTCCATGTTGATATGCTCCAGAATAAGAATCTTAAATGTTCTCCTTGTGTACCTTTTCTGTCTAGATGATCTCCTTGTATATTTTCCATCTTTTCATTGCCTCATTTTCCACTAAGGTCATTATATGATTATACGTCCTATTCCAATGCTGGTCGTTGGTTCTGTGATCGATGATTAAATTTACGAAGGGTAGGTTGTTAATTCGTTCCACCAACCTTCTTTATTTATTCGAGATTGGAACCGGTACGACACCAACGAGCTGCCCAATCCAGTCATTATATGCCCAGGACCCGTTAAGGAGTTACGGATACATTTATGGTAAATTATTATAGGCCCATCAGCCTTAGATGTTGTATACTAATGGAAATAATTGTAGTCAACTGTATACAATCTTTGCTGTTTGTTAACTTGTTATTATTACCTGAGAAGCAAGAAAATGGAGATATATTTTAGGAGGACGAGATATATATCATTCGACTCAGCTTGAAGAGTAGATTCCAAAAATATATAGAAACCGGAAATCGGATTTTTTTTCCGAGGTCGAGTTCCGGTCAATTTTTTTTAACTTTTAACTTTTTCCTTTATAGCTCCTGCAGTTTTTGAGATATTTAGCTCAAATTTGGAATACAGGTTACGCTGCAGGGCTTACATCATTGAGCATATCAAATGGTTGTGAGAATCTACAGGGAGATATTTTTTCAGGGGTCATGCTTCCTTTTCTCCCCCTGAACTTTTTTGCGGTGCGCCGCTGTTAGATTCTAAAATACAAATTGAGTTTTCTGTTTTGTTTAGAATCTTTTTGTTCTCTTGCAGTTTTTTCGTATCTGCAACCGTTATCGAGAAAAAAAGTATAAAAACGATTTTCTGTAATTTGCTAGACGAAATTTAAATTTTTAAAAACTTAACACGCCTCGGTTTATAGCTCAGCGGTAGGGTTACCTCAATGGCGTCAGTTTCGGAAGAGGAGGATGGGCGTTACCCTCAGCTAGACACTGGATTTGATTGGAACAGAGTTTATTATATTTACACTACTAACTAACATACAGATAAGCTTATAACTAGGTAACATATATGTACATAAAAAGAAAATGGTGGATTGGCATCCGCAGTTGGAAGCTGGTGTGGTCCTTTGGAGGCGGTGCCGGCGGCTTCTTCCTGCGGTTGCAGCGGCGGCGGTGGCGACTGGCGACGGGGCGGCGGGCTGAGAGCAGCGGCGGCGGCAACGTCGGCGGCAGTGCTGATCTCCTTGGCGGAGGCGGCAGCTGGCGGCTTCCTTCTGCGGTTGCAGCGGCGGCGGTGGCAACTGGCGACGGGGCGGCGGGCTGTGAGCAGCGGCGGCGGCAACGTCGTCGGCAGTGCTGATCTCCTTGGCGGAGGCGGCGGCTGGCGGCTTCCTTCTGCGGTTGCAGCGGCGGCGGTGGCGACTGGCGACAGGGCGGCGGGCTGAGAGCAGCGGCGGCGGCAACGTCGGCGGCAGTGCTGATCTCCTCGGCGGAGGCGGCGGTTGGCGGAAGTGGCTCGAGTTCCCAAATTTTTCCGAAGACGGCAGGCAGCAGAGTCCACTGCAGAGGATTGGCTCTAAGTCCACGTAGGTGATAGGCTCTGGAGAGGGCTGGGGCTGGTAGATCCTTGGAAGGCTGGGGCTGCTAGCTGGTCCTGGAAGGCTGGATGCTGTTGGCTGACTCTCCTGGGTTGAGTCGGTGATGGAAGGCTGGATGGTTCCTGGTGGACTCTCCTGGGTTGAGTGATTTCCTACTGCCAGCGTCTGACTATTTAAAGGAGCCAGTCCTTTGTCAAACGCGATCTCGCAGCTCATTGGTCGAAGTAGAAGGGATGTTTTGCCCGTTTTTGATGTATTTCGGATTATCGCGTTTAATTGAGCGGCGTGATCAATTATCGACTTGATTTGAGTCGCAATCAATAGTCGTTGAAATGTCGATTCTAACGACACCCAATTTTCTAGGTTTTGGTAAAGATTAATTTGAACTTGGAATTTTTAATTTGGTCGCACGTTCGGAGTTTCGTTCGCCGCGGCGCTGTTTTTGTCGGCTTTCGGATTTTATTGAAGTTTGGCGAGCCGTTGGCCCTTTATTGCACTTGAGAATTGGTGCTCCTTTGAGCGAGCATGCCGCGATTTATTGTTTTATTTTGTAACGGTTTTCTTTTAAATTCTTGTAATGAATTGCCTGGAGGCTAACAGGCTTCTGTTACTTGTGCTGGTTCCGTCGCTTTTAATTCTGAGCATACGGTTGAAACTGCAATCTGTATTTTAAGGCAAGGTTAGTCATGCCACTCAGAGGACGTTACAATTTGGTAACTACTTGGAGTGCAACCTCGCTCTAAAATTTTAGACTTGGAAAGGTAGTACCTCGATGTTAAGAATCAAACACTTAATGCTGCTGGTCTTATCAAATCTCAGTCTTTATATACATTTACATATAGCTTTGCTACTAAAATTACATTATTTCAAAGTGAAAGAATGCTTGCCTTACTAGGTCGCTCTCGTATGGCGTAACATATGGTCAGCATTTAGCAAGGCCGCTATGAGTTAATTTTGCAATTAGCGAAATATGCAGTTGCAACAGCTGGAATAAATACATTGAACTTTCATGAACCCAGTGCAGAGAAAATCCAATTTGTTTAATTTGAGATTAAACATTGTTGGAGATACAATATTACCAATATGGCTTTATACCCTGTCGTTCTGTTATTACAAATTCATTAAATGCTTTCAATTCATGGACCTTATTGTTGGAAGATGGAGAGTGAGTTAATATCCTGTACCTTGATTACATCAGGTATTACACCCAATGCGAATTTCGAAATTTCCAGCTTCTTTATCCAAGAGAACATTTCGTGTTAGAATTGACAGTAAATTGTCCTAATCAAAATCCGTTGGCAGTGGAGTTTCGCAAGGCTCGGTGCTTGGCTCCATACTTATTTCTTATTTATACTCCTGTCCTACATTTATTACTTTTTCTACTCCTGTAACTAAAATGCCATTTAACATACTAACATACACGTCGCTAAGTGATCTTTTAATCATGCCTTCATAACCTATGACTAAAGAGCCTCTTAGTCATGAGCTGAAGTTGGCAACGATATTTTAGTCATGGGGGGAAGTTAGGTTGAAATAGTATTTGCTTTATTAGCCACAGCCAAAACTAAAATCAAGTTAGTTTTCAACCGTCACTTTGACGTTTGTCAAGCATAATTTAACCTAATATAATAAATGTCAAAATTTTAATGAAATAATATGATGTTATATTGTCTAAATTTGTGGTAGTAGAAAAAGTATAGTATGCAACTCGTTTTATAAACTTATTAGTCATTCATTTTATTAAACACTCGCTCCGCTGCGCTTCGCTCGTGATTAATAAAACTCGTGACTAAAATGACGTTTATAAAACTTGATACATAATATACTATTAAAACTCAATTTTAAAGTATGTTGACGAGATCAAAATTTATACAAGACATACCCACCACACATCGTTGTAAAATTACCAATTTATAATTAAAGTTAAAAAAAAAAGTGTTGTACGTTATCTAGCAAAAAATAATCTGCGCTTTTGTTACAATATAGAAAGCATGGAACTTTTTAAAGTAGAAAATTACACCTGAAAACATTATTATGACTTTCTCAGTATTTCGTACTAGAAGTAAATTGAAATAATGAAGTAGGTGTTGAACGTAGTTATTTTTTTTTATGTTTACTGTGACAAGGCATGCTTTATACTGCAGTATGATATGTTACTTATTACGTTTAAAATATCTCATGCATTTACGATTTTCAAATAGTCGAAATTCTTTTTCAGAGTTCCCGGTATGTGAGAATTCTGTTCTATCCACAGCGTTTCGGGTAATTGGAGTTTTCAGGAAAGTTATTTGTTTTTACAGTACCGCATTAATTTGCATGCAGATACTTCCCCCTAGAGCAATCGATTTTCCATTAACTGAAAAATTCCAGCACGATTCAAGACAGCCTCTCGCGAGACTTTACTTCTTTTTTATCACTTTCGAGCAAAACTGCCCTGTACTTCAAACTCCCACGTGGGCAGAAGATAAGCAATGCGTCCTTTCCAGCGCTGATAGCAATCGATGGGGTTAGGGTCGCTTTTTTACTTTGTTGTGGTCTTTTTATCCCGGAAGTTTCGTTAACAGTCAACATGACGTATTCGTGGTAGAAGAGTAGCAAAAGGAGAACATTGTTGCAGAAATTATGTATGATTCTTTGCGTCGTGATTTTATCGCTATTGTTCAAAATGTCTACTTGTAGAGAGTGCAAAATCAGCAATTAAGTGCCGGAATAATTCTACAATGTGTTGATTATATTTTCCATTTTATTTCTTTAATGAATGAACGAACTATTCACTAAATATTATAAGAGAAGAGAAATTAGTAAGCGTTTAACATTGACACTTATCAGGCAACTAACACAATTCAGCTACTGGAACGTAATAGTTCCAACTACTTTAGTTTATGAATACGGGCTGCTGATCATACGTACGTATTGTTGTTACTGTTTATGACAAAAATGTTTTCCTACTTTCTTATGCTAATTTCTGTAATTTTAGTGGTACTCCACTTTTCTCCAAATAAATGTTTGGTTGTATTTTGTTACCGTCACTCTGACAGTAATAGGGGAGAAGCAAAGGCAGTCGACTTTTCAACTGGAGCTGGTCGTGGGTCAAACAAAAGACTCTAATCTTAAGCTGTAAAAAATATGGGCGCCAAGTAGCAAATAACCCAACCACTTTGCTACACGTACACATGCCCAGGTTAAAAGGCGTTACTAACAAATCCCTGAAAAAGAGAGAGAACTGGAACGGTACAAATAAAAGTCGCAGCCATAAAAATTAGGACAATATAATAATAACGACAACGAGTACTCGGTAGCATTATACATACACAAAGCACGACAATAAAGCACAAAAATAACAGATAAAGTATCACAATAAATATCTCGATAGTGGGAAAATATCACAGGTAAGAGAGTCGATTTAAAAGTCATAAATACAATAATCAAAAGTTATGAATAAGTAGCATAAAACAGAAATACCAAAAAAATATAAGTTGACTGTAAAATTAGCCATTTGCATTACCGGTAGGTTATTCGCTAGAGATTTATGGTTGCGACAATGTTATTGAAGGTTCAATTTTGGGTTTGGTGTTGAATTTAGCGTTAATTCCACAAGTATAAGAACATTCACATGCTATTACTAATTAAAAGAATGTCTCTACAGACCCCAAAATCTTGGTTCAGAGTAGGGCATTATATAACCCCGAATATGATCAGTAATTATTTAAAATCCTCACCGATTTCAGTGTGTCGGGCAAAGCAAATTAATTAATTCAATATCTTGCAAGTAGGGGATTAATTTAAGTTTAATTCAACCGTGTTGTTCGGTCACTAACATGAAGTGAAAGTTCAAAACTTTAACAAAGCATATGCAGGATTGCTTTACAAAAGCCAACATTGAAAGTAATGCTGACTTGGATGGTACTTGAGACACATTCTAAAATTTCCATATCAAATCTTTGACAGTTGAAAAGTAAGCAGTGGTTTAATTAATTGGCAAATCTGCGCTAAATAGCTTAGTTCTACGTTTATGCAAAATTTATGTGAACTTGAAGAGAAGCTGATATTCGGCAAATACAGCAGAAAACTAACGCGAAAAAGTTCATTATTTTAATGTAGACAGGGCAATAGATTGGATTAAAACAGACCTTTGGCAGCTGGTGACCAAGTAGCTGGCAGACGTATCAGGAGCCCTGTCGATAAGCGTCAAGGGAATCATGTGATTACGCCAGATTCGAACAGCGGTACTGCATTGCAATCATTGACTGCAAGTAAGATATGGTTTCGACGATGAAGCCCCAAGAGCAATATGACTTTGAACCTCTTGCAGGAATGGAATCCCCATATACACAAATTCATGGCGAGCCGGTTGCGATAACTCAAGGACAAATTGCTTCCGTCCGTACTAAGAGGAGCTAAAAAGAATGGGGAGCAATAGAATCTAAGCAAATAGTTCAAAAGGAAGCCTACCGTTGAGATGTCTTGGCTCCATATGGCAAAGTGGTGACATACGATTGTTCAGGTATAAATCCATATTTGATTTTGAGAAATTATCAAAAATATCCCTTCATTAAATTTTATTGAAAGAGCCCATAACCCAATATCTATCCCCCAAAGGAGGATGCAAGCGAAAATCCCAAATTAAAGAAACATTTGACTTCACAAACGTATTTCACGAAGCAGCCTTCCTGCAGCAGCACACCATAGCAAAATGATCGAAAGAGATAAGAGCTTTGCCCAAAATTTGGAAAACCTTGAAGAATTCAGGATAGACAACTATAGCAACTCGGTGCTTGGAGTAAAGCATAAAATAGCGTAAACTGTTTAGAAATACTAATCCACTAAAATATGAAACTTGGCGAATAGTTTAATTATATTCTAGATAATATTTGATTTAGCAAAGATAGGGCAATTAAATACACAAATACTTATAAAAAACCTTGACCTGTAACAATTTATATTTTTAATTAGTAAACCAGAGAATCGAGCAGTATTTAACTACGATGTTTGTTTCAGAAAGAAATCCATATGCATACGCCATAAATGCTTAGTGAATCTACACCATCTTTATAGATGAGTGAAAATCCGTACAAATTCTTATTTATATATTTTCAGCATTATACATTTGGTTTTTAGTCGTATACTTAATACATACTACAGTACTTGCCATTCTATTTTATTATGTAGGTATGCCAGCGGTTCTCAAACTTTTAACATCCTATACCTATTTTCATCCCAAGAGAGTCTAAAAGTGGAAGTGGAAGCGGAATAGTCTGGATTCAAATTATGTTGAAAATAGGTTTTTGAAATTAAGGTATATCGGGTGTCCACTCTCAAAGTCGAACATATTCCATTAACAGTATGCATTCGAGTTTTAGGAATTGTGTCATTATTTCTGTACTACATTAAATATTACTATTATTATTAGGTACCATTTAATGATGCGCAATAATTTTATTTTACTATTGATACCATTATCTCTCCTGTAAGTTGAATTGGCGAGAAAGTCAGCAAAAACGTTCAATACAATGTTAAATTTCTATGTTCGAGTTTCAGACACCTGGTATGTTTACTTTGTTTTAAGTAACACTTGCGGACATTTTTATTTGGATAAAAACGATAACCTGAGGATGGAGATGTCATAATTTCCTTGTCTTAATCAACAGCACTCACTTATTAATCTCGTTCTAAAACCGAGGGCTTTCGTATGACGCCAAAGACGCTATGTATTGACAATCTGGTACTTTTTGCTTTCGATGTAGCTAAAGAATATATAGTGCAATATTAATAAATAAATTATAATCGTTATTTGTTATCAAAGTTGTCGCTTGTAGTAAAGACGAGGGAAGTATTGTAATCGTGAAAAAAATAGATTTCTTCAGATCTTCACGTTTAAAGGTCCCCGAAAAAGGGTTTTATTAATTTCGTCTGTCTGCCTGTCTGTTGCCGGTAGAACTCTAAAACTAATTATTGGAGCAAGACGATATTTTGCATGCGGATTATACGCCTTCCTGGCACGAAACTGAGAAAATTTTGTTAGAATATATACAGGGTGAGCATTAAAAAATAAACTTCTTTTTTTTGTATTAACTCAAGAACTATTAAGTGAAAGTAATATTTTGCACATAGCTCAGGCTTTTACCCTTTACTAAAAAGGGCATATGTTGGTCCCAATATATATACAGGGTGAGCACCTTAAAATAATAAAAGGTTGTTTATATTTGCTTCAAGTGAGAAGTACATAAAAGTGATAATTTCCAAATAGTTGAAAATAGATGAAGGGTAAATGTTAAAAAAAAGAAAAAAAGGTCAACCATAAATGCGTTGTATTTACGCTAGCCTCATATCACCGATGGAAGGCGTCCTCGGTGACAGCGGCAGCGAATGGCCGATTTACTTATGGGCTACCACCGATAATTGAAATCGCATTCGCAGGCTCGCTCGCAGGCGCGTTCGAATCTCATCGTCGGTAATGTTGAAGTGATATATTTGCATTTTCAAATGTTTCCTTTTATTGTTTCATTACGAAGAGGAAGATATTTTTACCTCTATCTTTCTTTGATTTTTAAAATTGTTTAATGTCACAACGTTCACTTACGAGGAAAGTTCTGAGTAAAGCTTTTTACAGATTGTTTGTTCTTCCTAAGTATTTTCCCTTACAATCTCTTAGTATCGTATTTATACCTCTTACATATTTTGTTTTTGTGGCTTCATTCTAATTTTGTTGCTAGTTCTTCTTTGAAATTTGTCTTAACTGTTGCTTCTTGTAGTTTATTCACATTAAAAGTCTTCCGTTTTTTTATTCATTCTGTTTTTTCTTTGGGAATTTGTTGTATTACTTTTACTATTACTAACATGTGATTTTAGCCAGTAGCGTGTTGGTGATTGTTAGTGTATATTTGATACACAATTTCGATATTTTTTTGTAACTTCGAACGATTTTTAAGTAGGTTGGGGGACTCTAAGTCAACGTCCAAACTTTTAACCAGATAGATTTTTAGGTTAGGTTATCTTTACTTGTTCTTGCACATTCATATATTGTGTTAAAATAGGTTTTGTTTCGGAGAATTAAAAACAAACACCTACCAAATGTTGAATTTTTTATTGATAGGAACAAATATTAACATTTTTTGGGCTTGAACGGTGTGGCTATAAAATGAGTTTTAGGGATGTGAATATAAATTAGTTAAAAGGTTGTTAATTTTTAGGAGAAATTAATATTCTTGTAAATATTCAGACGAGTATACGAAATTCTGAATTTGTAGTTAAAATCTCAGGTCATTTGGGTAGTTGACTGGGTTATCAGTCTGGTTAGCAACCAGGTGGTCATGGGTTCAAATCTGGCTGTAGCTGAGAATATTTTCGGAGTGGCAATGGATTTGAACTCATTAGTTGAGTTAGGTGTAAGTTAGGTTTAGGGTGGTTGAGTGTGTGGTATGTCTTCATGCGGGGATCCTAATATAAGTCGTGTGCGGCCCATTACCTTCGTTGCACTTCTCGCGATGTGTGAATAGTTCTAAGGGATGAGATGGACGCATACTGATTCTTAATCTATCTCCCCCGTAGGAGCTGATTGGCACTATGACTGAATGGTATTTACAGCCATTCGAACATTTCTCTATTGGGTAATTTTCGACGCCTCGTGTTTTAATTCGACCCATTCAGTGTATGGAAGTTCTTTCTTGTGGCCGTAGCCTTTTCTTGCGATGATCAATCTTTCCATAGTATTTGATCTAAGCTCTATGTCATGATCCACGTTTTTGTAGCGTAGGTCATTATGGAAGAGACGAGTGCTGGTACTAGTTTGAATTTAATGTTTTGGGACACGGTCCTTGCATATTCCTGCAAACCTAGTCACGGCATTCGTTGTCGTTGCTAAACTGCATTTAACTTCGAGTAGATTAGATTAGATTAGATTTAGATTCCACGACTGCCTTTTGCTGGCATGTGCACGTCAATCCTTTAGGCTTTTTGTACTGTCGGGAGTTTTCAAGTTAGCAGGCCGACATCCGTATCTTTTACTAGACTTGCAATGTCCCCTACTAGCTTGCGGTTGTCAATAGAGTTAAGGCTCCAATCGAGTTGGTGTCTTTTACGCTCTAATGCTGTGCATTCAAAGAGGATATGATAGGCTGTTTCATCATCCTCTTGGCATAGTCTGCAAACAGGTTCATCTCTATATATATTGATCCTGTGCATAAATTCTCTGAATGCTCCAGTGCCTGTTAGTAGACTGACTACTTGCTTGATTCGAATTCTGTTCAGGCTCAACAGGGTTTTGGTGGTTTGTGGATTCAGAGTTTTTAGAAATCTTTTGCAGGGTGTTGCTTGATTGTAGTTTTTCCACCTTAGTTGGTGTGCGGTATTGACCCATTCATTAATGGCTGAGCGGGCTTGGTTTTTCTGAATGCTTAGACCAGGTTCTGGACCGGTCATTGCATTACGGGCTGCTTCTTTTGCGAGCTTGTCCGCCTTTTCGTTTCCTTCAATACCTTGGTGACCTGGGATCCAACATAATTTTACTGCATTTCCCTGGCTTAAGGTTTGAAGTTTGGATTTGCATTCCTTGACCAGTCTCGATGAAGTACTGAAAGCGTTTAGCGCTTTCAGTGCTGCCTGAGAGAATGTGTATGTCTCGATTGAGCAGCTTCTTTTCTATGCTGATGTTTGCGCATACGTTAATAGCTTGTACTTCAGCCTGAAAGATGTTACAAAACTTTCCTAGACTGACTTTTTCGTTGGTTCTAGGATTGGTACTGTACACACCGGAGCCTGTACCCCCTTCAAACTTAGATCCATCAGTGTAAAAAATGATGTTCTTATTTGTTGGAGTTGGTAGTTGGTCCGGATTCCAACTTGTGTGTATAGTAAAGTTCTTTTCAAAGTCATAGGATTTGATTATAAGATAAGAACCCATTTCTAATATTGGGTTGTTGATGTGTGACATGATCTTGCCATGTCCTAGATTATTAGCTGTGGTCATCCAGTGACCAGTACTTTGTAATCTGTAGGCTGCCATTCTAGCTTCACCTTCCAAGAAGATGTGCAGAGGTGGCAGATTTAAAATAGCATTCAGTGCTTGTCTTGAGGTGCCTTTAAAGGCTCCAGTGATGCACCGATTAGCTAGATCAGAGCTGTCCAACATGTAGCCCGCGGGCCGCATGCGGCCCTCCAGGATATTTTTGCGGCCCGCGGATCACTATACTTTCAGGAAACATGAATCTCGAATATACATTATAAATAATTGAAAACAATTTAAAATAGGTAAATAGGACAAAGGTACAAAAATATATCATTAGTAAAAGAATTGTCACTTTATCTTTCAACATTGTGTTAGGAAACAGTCCCGCCCACTTCCGATGTAAGGCTTGTCTTGTCCGTTGTCTCAGTCTGGCAGTTGCCACCAACGCGAATTTTGCTGTAGCGAGCAAACACCTGTTTTTGATTGTTTTTTACTAGTGCTTAGTTCTTCTAGTTGTTAATTGTCGTTAACTAATGTTTACTTTGACAGTTTTTACTTATCAACGAATGTTATTTTATCTAGCTTACTTATCTCTGTAGCGCTTGCTCCTGTATTAAATTTTTATTATACATAAAATGTATTTAAATTTGATACATTGCCTAATCAAGCGCTGCATCAATTCGACGCGTGAACTGGCGATAAGAAATCCTCCAGCGGAAGCTAGGGCAAGTACCCCGGTAACGCGGCAGAAAAGGTATAAAAGAAGATAGCACTGCCAGTTCCAGTAACTTGAGAAAATTCCCCCTTGAGTCCACCAGTCCTGATACTGTCCTGTCCTCTTCTACCTGGGCCCTCCGGTCTGACACGCTGAACTGTCTAACGGAGTAGGCCTCCAACCCTTACCAGACCAGGCTTCAAGGGAGTTGACGTGTTGTACTGTCAGCCCGAGAAGTTAAAATTTTCCGAAAAAGCAAGATCGCTAGAATTCGATTTTACCTTGATTGTTGAACTTTCTTGGGAAATCGAATCCCTGAGGCTTTAACCCTGTCTTAATACGTTGTACTGTCTTGAAGGGCTAACTGCTTAAAAGCCATTTCCGACCGCCTAATTTTTAAACGCAAATCCCGGCGCCTCGAAAGGTGAAATAGTCCTCATAACCTCATTTTACTAATAATTAAACCTGTAACCTGTAGGAATCACCTCTATCCCGCGTGTGAGCGGCTAGAGTCCTGTAGCCGCCCTTCATAAACTCACCTGCAGGGCCCCTTTTTGGTCATTAAAAAGCGAATTCCTTGACTTCGACGTTCGATTCCGCAGCTCGCAAATTCCCTACCGGGGGAATGTCAACATAATTTTCCGGCTCAAGGCGAATAAATTCCATCGCCCCAAGAACGACACCTAGCCGTCGTAAAGTGTCAGCCACCTCTGCACCAGGATTTAGGCACTAACGCCCCCCCCCCCCCTCCCTAGGTAACCCTTAAAATCGCTAAATTCACCGGAAAATTACAGCTTAAAATCACTGTTGAGTGGAAGGTTAAGTTTGCAGGAACAAAAGACCTACTCAGCCCATTTCCCGAAGTATCGGCGTGCGTACCTGCGGACTACCAATAGGGCCCTGCAATACTCGCCGGTGCATTGGGTTGCAGCTTGACCTACGAAATAAGACACCGTTCCAGAAGAACATGTTAATTTTAAATAATGTACAAGAGTTATTTTTAATTAATCATTGTAACTAGTTAAAAACATTATATTTGTTTTGGTAATTATCTGGTGTTTTACCCAATCAAATATATATTTGAGTGAACGTATTTCTCCGATTTGAGCTAAACCCGAGGGCCAAATCTTTGACGCCCTTAGTAAGAGGGTGAAACGTCACATCTCTATACGTAAATTTACATTAATTGATGTAATTTTTTTCTTTTGTCGGTATCTCAAGAACGGAAAGAAATTAACCTAAAGTGAATATAATTTTTTTTGTTTAGAATCACTTCTAGAACATATGATGTAAGATTGTCGGTTACCTCAGGAAACACCCTGTATATCTCTTTTATGTTTCAATGCATTTTGTAATGTAACCTAAGCATCTTGAATAAATAAAAATTAGTATTGAAATATACACGTTTTCTATTTATTAAAAATCACTCACAAAGTCGCATACGACACATTTTATGTAGCGGCCCTCCTAATCTTCAAATTTTTTACGGTGGCCCTTGGGCCCCTTGAAGTTGGACAGCCCTGAGCTAGATATTGTATTCTGCTGATTTTGTGGATCGCAGTTGCTTGTTTTATTTTGGGCCACCAGGCGATTATTCCATATGAAATTATTGGTCGAACCATGGTTTTGTACAGCCAGAGGGTCAGTTCCGGTTTGAGCCCCACGTACTACCTATTGCTCTTTTCCTAATAACTAATGTTTGTATACACCTGGTGATTGTTTTGTCTAAGTGGGAGTTCCAAGTTAGTTTGGAATCGATGGTTAGACCTAAGTACTTAACCTCGTTCTCCCAGTTGACATTTGTCTCAAACAGTTTTATGTATGTTCTGTACTTTTTTGTGTTCATAAAATGAAGGTAAATAAAATGGTTCACATTTTGAAATCCAATTGTGACATTAGAGTTAGAGTAGTTTACACGATCTGCTCATCTTGCTTTGAGTTAGAGATGTCAGAACTGCTAATTTGTTAGTCTAGGCATTATTAATCCCCAGGAGTTCAACATTTCCCTTAAGACATATTTACTGCATTAATTGAAAAGTACATATAGGGTGTAAAATATACAGATCAGATAGCATTTTTATAATTTTAACTTTTACTCTATTGTTTACACATATAGTTGCTATACTAGACTAATTAAATGTGTGAAGATTGCCATTTACACTATAATTGACCTCAGCGTTGTAGTGTGAACAAAACATTGAACTCTGACTCGTCATATATTTAATATCTTTCTTCCTACAGGTACATTTTAGAAGAAAACTTTATCTGGCCATCAAGGATTTCTATCAAATAGAAGATCGTAAATTTTTAATTACATGTGCTATCATATTTAGTGCACTTACTTTCAGTTGTCATGTTTTTTTCGAATTTTGATTAAGAAAGAATATGCGGATTTGCAGTGGTGGCCAACCTCAAAAGGTTTTTACACCTATTATATTTTTATAAAAACCAGTACAGCTGCTTCCGTCACGATACATCGTTACCGATCGAACTTACTTCATTCCCGGTTGAGTTTGTATTCTTCAGCACCATCTAACGACAATGGTATAAATATTACCGTTAGAGGATGCTGTCTGTAAACTCTTTTAGTCTTCCTTTGTTTAAATAAGCGATTTAATTTTATTACGTCGTACATAGTCATATAAATTACCCACCCCTTATCATCGTTATTATTGCCTATAGAAAAAAAGTTTTAAATAAAAGTTGTGTGGTTATGACTGAATTTTGTTAAAATGCTATCAAAAGTACAGTAGCGTGCAGATTTCAAAAAATATATTTTTTAAATAGGATACCCTGTATATTATTAAATTTTTGGAATGATTTTGTTTCTGATTTCAAAAATATACCATATGTTACCCCTACCTTATACCGTTTTTGAGTTATTAAACGTCGAATATCTTATTTTGCATATAACAAGTAAATATTTGGAGTTTTTCTTCCTCACTGTAAACCATTTTGATTATTTCATTAAAGAAATGTCGCTTATCAAACATAACAGTTGTCATTTTCATAACTTACTTTAATAATGTTAGTTTTTCCATATTTACAGTAACTAATTTAACTAAGATATTTGACGTTTAATAACTCAAAAACGGTATAAGGTAGGGGTAACATATGGTATATTTTTGAAATCAGGAAAAAATATCATTCCAAAAATTTAATAATATACAGAATATCTCATTAAAAAAAATATTATTTTTGTATATTAATCCAAGATGGCGAGCGACGTAAACGTACAAATATTACAACAAGATGCTCAAAAGAGTTATAAATGTTGCCCAACAAAAAACAAATGTTCAGTGTTTGTGTGTCTGAAGTGCAATGCAGTAATGCACTATAGTTGCATAAATAAAAGCTATAGGAACGTCAGGTTCATCGATAACGTGTCCGTAATCTGCTGCGGTGACAACATAACCTCAAATGAAAATATAAACACGCAGGTCCAGGGTTTAGAGGACGTAAAAGCTCTGAAACAAATTATTGCCGCCTTAAAACAAAAGCTAAAAAGAACTGAAGAGGAAAGGGATTCTCTCTCGGCGGAGCTGGAGAAATTAGAAGACAATCAAATAGACGTTATGTCGAATGCATCGTACGAAGAGGAAAACTGTCAAGCAAATAAGATTCTGCACCTCCGGGAAAAAGTACAGCTGCTGCAGCAGCTTAACAAGGAAACAATGGATAAAAACAACCTGCTGATTGAGAAAAACAAGTGGCTGACTGAGTCTTTGAATGAAGTAAAAACAAAAGATAAGCAACCATCATATGCTTTTGTTGCAGGTAGGTACTACAGCTGACAGGCCATTTGTTTTACACTCACAGGTAACAAGAAACAAGGTATCCACAATAATTATCAAGCCAAATGCAACACAAGAGGCAAAAAAGACAAAAAGCGGCATAAAAACAGCAATAAATCCAGGGAAACTAAGAGTGCAAATTGCGCAGCTTAAAGAGCGCAAGGATGGGTCAATTCACATACGATGCGGGAGCGAAAAGGAGACTGCTGTACTCAAGCAGGAAGTAGGTGCAAAACTAAAAGGAAAATACGAGATACAAGAGGAAAAGCTTCTAAATCCGAGAATTAAAATAGCCGGTATTGCAGATGAGAAAACCACGATGGAAATCGAAAGTGACTTCAAAAAACAAAACCTAGAAGGGGTACAAAATGCTCTATTTGAGATAAAATTTCGGAAGCCTCAGAGAAACAGCGAGGAATGTACTGTCTCAGCAGAATTCAGTCCAGAAGTGTACCAAAGGATCATGGAAAAATACTTCAAAGTAGCAATTGGATGGCAACGCTGTCCAGTCTACGATGATCTTAACACACGGAGATGCTACAAATGTTGCGGGTACGGGCATAGCGCGGTCAAGTGCAGTCATGATCATTTCTCGTGCAAATACTGTTCTGGTAAACACGACTCGAGGGAATGTCCAGATAGAAGCAAGAAAGGATGTATAAACTGTAAAGTTGCAAATGAGCGATTTAAGACAAACCGATCGACAAATCACACTGCGGAGGATGAGGAAAATTGCCCGTCATATGCAGACCGAAGAAAGTTTGAAATCTCCCGGACCAACTATCCAACGCAAAAAAAATAAACCACAACTTTATAACACATTTTGACGATGTCAAAATTGCAGGGCATAGTTTCGACTGTCTTCAAGAATGGATTGATAAGGGAAACAATACGTGCAGCAAATTTTTTGCAGCGCTCCATATAAATGTGAGAAGTCTAAATAAAAACTTTGACGAACTATGTGTATTTTTGAAGCAGGCGCCTATGTACTTTGACGTAGTGGTATGTACTGAAACATGGACGATTGATAACATAAATCTATATATTATGGACGGGTACACCGCCATTTATAACGAAGGTACAGAAAACCGAAGTGATGGTACTGTTGTGTATGTGAAAGAAGGCCTGAATTATAAACATGAAATTGTGGATATTGGTAGGATAAAAGCGATTCATCTGGAGGTTAACGTTACAGCTCAAAGGTACGCGCATATTACGGCTCTATACAGACTGCATGGAGAAGACATAAACGTATTCATTCAGAACCTAGAAATCTACCTAGAAGAAGTTGCTTGCGAAGAGGAGCATATTTTGATCGGGGACATGAACATAAACATAGCGGAGGAAGACGAACAGGCAAGAGATTACATGGATGTATTGGCACAAAGAGGTTTCATTCCAGCTATCGAGGAAAGCACTCGAGTCCAAGGTCAGTCATCAACATGCATTGATCACATTTTTGTTAAAACGAAAAAAAGCCTGGAAAACTTCGATTCGGCAATCATCCGTAGTGCAATAACTGACCACTATCCTATTATGATAAGAGAGAAAAATGTATTCGAGGGAAATCCACACGAGACAAAGAAGCAGGCTGCCATAGGGAAAATCAACTACAGAAAGCTTAGACATAAGGCAGAAAGACTAAGTTGGGAATCGGTTTATTCAGCAACAAACGTTGACGACAGCCTTAACAATCTTGTAGCGGAGCTGAAAGGTATTATTGCGGCGGCTTCTTATCCAGTGGCGCATGAGAGTACCAAGAGAAAGGATTGGATTACCCGGGGACTAGTGACATCAGTTAGAACAAGAGATAAACTGTGGCAAATTCATCGAGCAAATCCAGCAAACAAAATGGTTGAAGAAGAGTACAAGAGTTATAGGAACATTCTAAATAAACTATTAAAAAAGGCGAAGAAAGATTATTATAGAAGAAAAATAAGGCTGTCTGAAGAAGATCCGAGGAGATTATGGACTACTATAAAAGATATCACTGGAGCAGGGGCAAAATACTGTAGAGCGGGTAGTACCACAGTCATAAATATGGAAGACGGGACAGAACTTAGGGAAGCAAAAAGCATTGCAAACGCTTTTGGAACGTACTTTTCAAAAATCGGAAGTAATCTGGCTAATGAAATACCGAACCGGCAGAGAGAGAGAAGAAACCGGATTCCAGCTTATCATCTATATTTTTAACCCCGGTGAGGGCTACAGAGGTCGAAAGGTTGTTAAAAGTAGTAAACCCGCGAAAGGCTCCCGGGCCGGATGGCATCACGAATAAATGCTTGAAGGAAATAGGATCAATCGTCTCTGTTCCGCTAAGCCACTTGATAAATCGTATTTTCGATACGGGAGTGTGTCCAGTCGGTTTTAAAATAGCAAAAATTAAACCGCTATTTAAAAGCGGTGATCGTAAGAGTCTCAATAACTATAGGCCAATTTCTCTAACATCTAACATTGCGAAAGTTTTTGAGACTTGTCGTAAGGACAGAATAATGGATTTCTTAACTAAAAATAATTTCTTTGCGAAAACCCAGTTTGGTTTCCTACCAGGAAAGTCCACGGAGGATGCGATAGCAGAAGTTACAAAGTTTGTATACGAGGCGATAGGGAAGAGTCGACCGTGTGTGGGTGTATTCGTCGACCTGAGAAAGGCATTTGATACGCTAAGCCACAAAATTCTGCTTGATAAGCTTAATGACGTGGGAATCAGAGGTAGAGCTCACGAAATACTAAAGTCATACCTAACTGAAAGACCGCAGTTTGTGGAAATGGAAAACATAAAGGGGGAGATAAATGTTTCCGAGTATGGGGTTCCCCAAGGCACAGTCCTGGGCCCCCTCTTATTTATTATTTACCTAAATGATCTTTTTAAAGTCAAATGTGAGGGAAAAATATATTCATTCGCGGATGATACTGCGATTCTCTATGAGGGTGCTTCTTGGGAGAAACTTGTAGCCAAAATTGCAACAGATCTATCAAAGCCTTTTAGATGGTTTGAGGAAAATAAGCTGACGGTAAACTTCGATAAAACAAATTGTATCACTTTTGGATGCTATTGTGACAGTATTCCGGATCTAGATGATATAGTAGTACACGGTAAAGAGTGTAATAGTTTACATTGCGATACTAACTGTAAGAAAATTAAGAGAGTTGTGAGTGGAAAGTATCTCGGGATTATTATCGATCAACACCTGCGATGGGGTGAGCACATAAATAAATTAGTAAAAAAACTGCGCTATTTCACTTTTGCATTCAACAGACTCAAAACAATAGTAAACACCTCTATGCTAAAAGTGGTATACAATGCTTTGTTTGTCTCAATTATGAGATATGGGATCATCGGTTGGGGTGGGGCAGCGGAAAATGCGATTAGTCCTTTGGATGCATTAAATAGGAAAATACTAAAGATTATGTATGGAAAAGACAGACTCTTCCCGACAAATCAGTTGCACAAGGAGACAGAAGCGTATGATGTTCGGCAGCTATTTTGTAATGCTGTGTTGAAATTTTACATGAAAAATAGACTCTTCAGGGTAGAGGTAGGAGAAAGAATGTTAAGGTCGCAATCACTTAACATGGTTGCTGTGCCGGAAATTAGAAGCACAACTGGAAGAAGATGTCATGTATATGTAGGTCCAAAGATCTTAAACTCAGTGTCATGCGAGACGCGTAATGCAATTCTTCAATCGTGGGGAAACCCATGTAAAAAAATTATTGACCAAAAACTACGAGAGCTAGGTCCGAGGGGGGTAGCAGGACTGCTGAGAACTTCTTGGGAGTAGTGACGGGGTTGTGTCGCGCGCTCACAGGTGAAGTCGCGAGTCTCGAGAAATCAATTTGGAAACCCACACGCAGGCACCTAAGTGCCTTTGTGGTCAATCTGGAAATTGGAGGAGGCCCCCAAGACTGACTGCATCAGATCTGGGTGGTATATAGTTTTAATTGTTTATCGTTTTTATTGTATAAGATGTATGGAGTGATGTACATGAAAATGATAAATAAATATTATTATTATTATTAAATATTATTATTATTATTATCCCTTGAAATCTGCACGCTAGTGTACCTTTGATAGCATTTTAACAAAATTCGGCCAGTAACCACACTACTTTTATTTAACACTTTTTTTCTATAGGCAATAATAACTATGATAAGGGGCGAATAATTTATAATGAATAACCCTGTACAACTGTACATTTAACGTGATATTTAAATTAAAGTATTCTGTTAGTCTATTGCACCAAAGCAAAATTAATCTTACATTTAGTTCCACCAATCATTGCTAATTACATTTAATTATTTTAATACCAAAGGACGTATCAGTTCAGTCTTAGTTAGTAACACTGGTAGTATATTATTTCTTATACGCCCGCCTTAAGTTACCTGAAAAGAAATTTGAGCATTCCGGCGAATGTCAAGTTAAAACAATATAAATTTGTGAGGTATATAAGGGAGTTGTGTGAACTGCTAGCCATGTATTGTTACATTTTTGGGGCTATAAATTTGGTGCCTGGAAAGATTACAGCATGGCAGTGTTTGATTTATTTGTACAGTTTTGAATGATCGTTGCAGAGATGTAGGTAATTTACTGGTAACCCAGTTTTGGGCTACGTGGGAGGCTTTCCGCATTTCTCTTTGTGTGCTCTAACAAACGTAACTTTGTTGGTGAGAGTAAATAGAATTAGTGATTGACGGTATTGTTTCAGAAAGGATTTGGCGTTGGTTACAGTACATCTTCACTAAGTTTAATGTTTACTTATCGGCTTAGTTGAAAGTAAGTGATTAACGCATTACAGCAGCGTCATAAAATTACCCTAAAATGAGATAAAAAAAAGCGAAAACTTAAGAAGTGATAAATATTACCAGATTACTTTTTAGAGCAAATTTATAACAATGAACAGAAGCACTTGATAAATTTGTAGAAAGAGGGTATGTAGACACACTTGCTGTCTTCAGTAATTTTTAGTTATTATTTGGGGTAGTGCTTGACGCCAATACAACATCTCTAAGACTGTTAAACACTATAACGATGACAAAAACAAAATGAGAGAACTGATTGAAACTGAGAAAACTTCAATTCCATTTTTAGCTTCACAAGGTCAAGGGAAGATCGCCGCATCACTAAAAATTTTTAGTTAGAGGATTCAAAGACACTTGATTTTAAAAATATACAAAAGAGTACACCGCAAGGTAATTGAGGTTACAGATAATACATACATACAAAAGAGTGGAAGAAAACGTACAACAAATAAACGTAATGAGGTGCTATAAATTCAAATCCTCTCAAAAAATCTTGTTACGACACAAAATCGGAAAATTCTTGGATCGATTGTTCCAATCCCGTTACGATGGGCTGTAACAAAGGTTGCCGGGTCACTCAGTAGAGAAGGAGAGAGGGGAGGTTCTTTACGACCTGAAATTAGGGCTACAATCCGGTAAACGACATCAAGATGTTATTTGCCAAACGGCACCACTTTACTGTCTAAATCGGGAAAGACACTACAGGTGAACTCATCCAGAAAGTGCAAGAGATGGCCCGACCTTTCTGATTCAACCTTGGCAATGCGTGGGCGCCGATCCACGAACAGCTGGGTCGACCTTGCTTTGGCTTACATTCTCTTACAGCTGTCTGAATCCCTGTACTTCGTAAAAATACACAAAATACACATGCAAACATCATACATCTATTAAAGAAAAGCACAACTAATTAAAAATAAATTCTATTAACGTAGCAAAACGTGTAGGTAACAATGAACATGAAATGGATTACTTGTTACGCTTAAAAATACTCGTAAAAGGTTAGTGAGGATAATGGCGCAACGTTTAAACTAAACACAGGCGGTAAAACTGACGACAATCGGTATAACTACATCAGAAACATTTACACAAAGAACTATTCCCAACCATAAATCTTCAAGATAAATAACCAAATATGACACACTGATGATAATTACTTGACTCCCACAATATTAAACTACATACAAACATTAAAACTAAAATACTAAAAATTGACTTTAAAGCGGTAATTTCTATTCAGCATTTTAACATTTAAATGAACGACAACGCTGCGTAACATGACAACACTTTGAAAATCAGTTCTGTATAAAAGCGCTCGTTAGAACTATTACAAGAGGTTACAATACCTTTTGAACGGATTCAGCTGCTATGGTGACGTTGTCCGACCAAGCTGCAGGTCGCGTCCAAATGATTGCTTTTAAAATAGCAGAAGAATGATGGGAAACTGCATAAGGGCGATATGCTAAGCGGGCCTGAACGGCATTATATTCCCACGAAGGGTAAAAACGAAAGTCAGGATTGCAATACGACACACACTTAACTTCAATAACGATAGTTTAGCAAAAAAACGATGTTTCCAATTATAATCCGCTCGAGCGTTGAATTGGAGGTGCCTACTCCACAATACAAGGGTTGCTCGGCTAAACATTTATCAACACGCCACTGAAATGACACAGGGATTGGCTGAGAGCAACTATGTAGTCACACTACTTTAATTTCGACTTACGAGGTAAAGGCAACTCAACATTCTGGCGTCGAAAACCCATTAAAATGCGATAAGGCACATTGCGTCATGTATGCGGGAAGCAAAGCTTCTGTGAATTTAAATATCGACGATCGGAAATAAGCTGGAAGACACTAATATTTAAAGCGAACGGAATTGGATTTTAAAACCTTACTAAACTTTTAATTTGGGCGTGACTGAACCGGGAAAAGGGACTAAAATGTAAACTGCAAATGGGGGAAATGGCGGAAAAACGTTAAATGCACAACTTGCCCGTACAATCTTTTTAACTGAATTTGATATGAAATAATGTAATCTTTACAAAGTAATTGTTTCTCCACTGACTGTTAACAATTCTGATGAGTAACAAATCTCAAGGAGAGATGAGAAGACGCATTTAATGTAAAATACAAATTCCACATGATGGTGGTGGTTTGGAACCGTATGATTCATTAAAAATTGGAAATAGTAAACAAATAATGAACAATATCATTTTCTAATACCAGGCAAAAGCTATTTGCTTTAATAGCGACCACCTTCTCTTTCCGCACAAGATGAACGATTGTTTAGTAATAATAACGCGCAGAAGCATAATAAGCAGCTCCAGTTGATGTTATGCGTTTTGCAGTTTGGTGTCACTGTAATCCTATGTCAAATTCGAGGTTAGCAGGTTAGGTTTTGCGTCAGCTTATGCCGAAACTGTTGTCAAAACGTATGGCTGTTTAAGTACTCGCTGACCATCGTACTCAAACCAGCCATACTTGTTCAGTAAAACATTATTTTTCCAAAATTGTTGCGTAATATACTATTAGAAGTCTAGTTAAACAATATTTACAATAATATTGTCTTAAGAGAAAAGTAGGTACTGTATTGTAGTGTCGATAGCAACAAGTCATGGCTTCCTAGATAGAAATAAAAAATAATTATTTTTAAAATATTATGGTTTTTTTACTTAAAATGGCATAAGTGACACATCATCGTAATCGGAAAAAATCCCTCAAAAGTATAGTAAAAGTATCAAATGCGGCGGCTATAAGAAGAAGAGTTGTCTATCGTACTTCAAAAACCAGTAGGCTTTGGAGAATTCTAACATCGCTAGCAGGCGCAGAACATGTTTTTATATCGCTAACAAACATTACAATGTTCTGAGTTGAAATAGCGCTCGGGAAATTGAAAAAAGACATTTTGGTTTTTCCGTTATATACGAGGGGAGTTCGAAATGTTCGCAGTCTGGTATAGAAACAATGGTATAACAGTACAATGTATTTATTCCAACGATGTTCCAACTTTATTATCCTCTCTTTGCAAACCAATTCGTCGAGGTCTGCAAAATAGGCTTCTACGCTCTCTATGGCTTCTCCATGTGTAGATCATTTTTGACCTGTTGAAGTGTTTATTCAAGTTTGGAAAGCGATGATAGCCTGATGGTACATGCGGAATAATGTCGAAGTGCAGTTTTTCAATTTTGGTGGTTGAAATTCGGGACGTGTTAAGGGATGCATTATCGTAATGAAAGAGAACCCTTTTTCTGTGCCAAACCTGTTTTTTCGATTTTTTTTGTTTCAATCAGTCCAATAAGTTAGCGAGTCCAATAAGTTAGCGTAGTACGCCCCAGTTACAGTCTGATCTTTCGGAAGGTAGTCAATCATGATGGTGCCTTTTGAAAATGACGCCATGACTTTTCCAGCTGAAGCGACCTTCTTTACTTTTCTTGGACGCTCAGAATCTTTCTACTTTCATTGTTTGGAATATTCTTTCATCTCTGGCGTGTAGTGATAAACCCACGTTTCATCTGTAGTGATAAATATTCTCATAAAATTACTTGCGTTCGTCAAAGACCGGCCCAAATTCGAAATTTTCAAGATAAACATGCTTCACATACCATCATAGTTCTTATAAAAAATAACACCACCATAACTTCACCAAAAAAAAATAGTTGAATCACTAGCAACAACATTCGCAAATACATCCAGTAACAAACACTCTGACCACCAATTCACAGAGTACAAACAATTTACAGAAGCTCGCAATAAACCTATTACAAACGACCCTGTCAACCCAATTAATGCAGCTATAAATATGTGGTAGCTGATGTTCTCTTTATAAAATTGTCGAAACTTCTCCACAGATCGACAAACTAAGACATATACCAAATTACTTCCAATCTACTATCAGAACATCAGAGCAGCTTTAGACAAAACCACTCCTAATGATCAATTAATTCGTTTAGAAAGCGATATATGCGACTTCTTGGCTAACAAAGCTCACTTGATAGAATCGAAATGAACAAGCTCAAATATGTGGAAACCGACCAAGAGACAACTACAAAGAATCATCAAGTCCAGAACTCACTGATAGAAGACATCGAGTCATACTCTTCAGACTTAAAATTGGGCATAGCCAACTTACCCACTCTTACTTTATGCAAAAAACTGAACACCCTAATTGCAACAATTGTGGCACACCCTTAACCACTGACCATATTTTGTTCCAGCGCATAAACTACGACGAGCAATTAAGACAAGTGCAAAATCACATTATCAGCCGCGGAAGCCTTCAAAAACCCATCAAATGTCATACAATTATAACTATTACTTACTACATTTATGGTTTTAAATATCAGTAGATATTTTTTTCAACAAATTATATAGTATTACTGCACCTAACTAGTTAATTAAATGCAGAAAACAAGCTTTCAAATCAAATTAGTGAAGATAGAGTTAATAACAACAGAAGTTAATGATATAAACCAATCACAGCTGGGCAGTAATTAAATTTTTTGTTGTTGATTTGCTTTGGAGTTGAATTACTTATTAAAATACGGTAATTGTAATTGGTAATTGCCATTTTTGTTAAAAAGTATTCTGTTACGTTTAGATTGCGCCTCTACAATTTCGCAGCTCTGTGCACGCCGTCTATGTTTCCGATGTCTGTAGTACAGGTTTTGAATTGCACCTTATTGTGGTTTTTGTTATTGGCATGGCGGTTTCCTTTTTGACGCCGTGAAGGTGACCAGGTTTAGCGTCTTTAAAATTGTCCAGCGGTTGTGCGAGCTTGCAGAGTATGGTTTTTAGTTCTTGAATCTCGCAGAATGTGCGGATTGATGCAGTCCTGGCAGTTTTGTTGTAAAAATGGTTTCTGGCGCCTAGTTTGGCGAATTTGAAAGCCCTGCCTTGATCCTTATCTACACGTGGCACAAGATCAATCTGGGGCAAGCCGTTTGAAGCTTTCCGTGCCGTGATTTAAAGTATCTTGGGCTTTCCTCTTTCTTTAGCAGCAAGTTCGGAACGCTTTCTTCTAGTCGTAGATTCGGAGCTGCCCGAAACGGAGATCCTTGCACTAAGTGCGTCGGCCTTCATCCGGTTTTTGTTAAACACCTGCAGTTTCAACATTCTGATGTTTGGCGGCCTACCGCTCCCGTTATCGGCGCCAACACCTAACCTCCCTTAGCGGGCAGAAGGGGCTCAACCAAAGAAAATTAGGAACAGGTTTTGTTCTGTTTTTTAAGTACAGCTATTTAACGCTGCGAACAGTAAATCGGTGCTGAATGCTTCACCGATTGCTTCCGATTTCTTCAAAATGTCAGAAGCTGTATTTGGAACTTCGGCAGCTATGTACAGTTTGCTTCACGAGCTGCGTAACTGACGGCGCTCAATAATTTTCCAACTACAAAGCCGATGTCAATCGCCATTGAATTTATTTTAAACTGTTGTAATGTATATTTGTACCTTTTAAAATTGTATTATAAGTTATTGTTCTCGCAAAACGAGTTGGTTGAGGTGCACCTTAATTTGGCCAATAATTACCTATAATGTGTTACAGGATAATTTAACTCAATCGACATTGAGTACTCTAAAAGACAAAGTCGGGAAAAAAGTGAAGGGTCGGCCGGTTTTTGCAATAACATAGATCTTAAAATGTGTCGGAATAGATGGAGGCGTTCCTGTTACCCTCGTTCTAGCTCAATCGAGAAGGCGTGATTCGAAAGCTCAGTAGAAACCGACGGCACTTACCCTATACTTTTGCTCAAAATATTACCCAAAGCGCCACTCGTTTTTAAAGGTTTGAACAACTCTCGTGACCCAAAACGAGAAACGACACGGGGCTGTGAGAAATTCGCCGGGGTCGCTGCAGTCCTCTTCCACCGTCGCTCACCAAGCTCCACCAGACCTGCAAGTGGCCTCGAAACAAATGGCTTACCTTAATGGCCACCCTCCTAGAAGGTTAACAGGAAAACTGACACTTGCCCAAATCTTTGAGTTTGCGTAATTAAAAAGCATGCTTTGGCTTTACACTTGTTTACACTCGGCCTTCGCCGTAATTAGTTAGTGACTAACTGCCGGTCTTATAACGGCCACTAATCTGACGTTAACTTTAATTCGTTGTTAAAATAAACAAATGCGCATCAAAACGTCAGTGCGTATGACATTTTATTCATTAGTAAACAAATTTTGATGCACTTTTGTTTATTTTAACAGCGAATTAAAGTTAACGTCAGATTAGTGGCCTTTATAAGACCGCAGTTAAGGGTTCAAAAACAATAAATAACTAGGCTGAAGTTGACAAAATTTACATTTAATAACTCACCCCCAAGGTGATTTCAAATTCAATACATTGGGTACATCCTATGTGAAATATCGGAGACCCCAAGCAAAAGTTAACTTAATATATATATATATATATTTGTAAAGAAGGCAAAACAAAATAACAGGAGTGAAACTCCAAACTCCCGTATATGGTAATTCAAGCAAATACTTAAATTAAAACGGTGCACGCAATGTTCGTGAACCTCGAATAGCGCATAATAAAGCGATGACGCCACTTCACAAAGCACTCAGGTTAAGCGGAACAGGTACAATTAATAGATCCTACCTTAGCACAAAGCATGTTGATGCTATAAATCTAGGCCTCGGGGTCGCTTGGTGGGACGTTTACAGTGGTGCGAGCCCCCACAGCGTAGAAACGGTTGTCCAAGAGATGACCGGAAGCAGCGGCTCGTGGCCAAAGGGTGTTGAATGATTCAGAACGGAAGTAGCGGCCCGCGGAGGACGAGGGAAATACTCCAAGTTGGGCTAGACGTGACAGGATTTGCAAATGCAGAACTTTGAGAACTATGAGAAATCACTAGGGTATGATGAAAGGCGTCTCACCCGGATTTGCAGTTAGCGCAAAATGGGTCCTCTCTCAATCCAAAGAGCAGGAACCCTGTCCCTCTCCTAATCCAAGGAGTAGGGACCGAACAATGGACGTCTTGCCCGAAAATTCAGGTCAGCCGAGCATATACTCGCCACTCGGACCTCAAAATTCTTTAATTAACTTTCGACAATGAGCACTCTAACAATTAACTTGCCGCCGGGTGCCCACAAAATTCTTTAACAAAGAGTTCCCCCCGGTCGAAGCGATGCTTGCTACAACCGGGGGCGCGGAAATCACACGTGTGTACTAGTCGATGGCTGGCTGCTGATTTATTCTAAAATCCAAACTGCTGTGAAGCGACCACAAAAATTCGTCCCTTGTCCCCGGGAAAATATCTCTTTCTCGCAGCAACGGACTGGATTTTCTGTTTTACCATTGCACAACGAAATGAAATGTTACTCAAGAACCCGGGGAAGTCCCGGTTAACAAAGCACAAAGAAAAGGTTCCAAACTAAACGAAAGCTACTACGTAAGAAAATTCTAGAAGGCTTACATATCAAATTGCAAGGACGATTCTTAAGAATACCAAGAAATCCACAAGTAAACGGTCGGAAAGAAAATTGAGCTCTGAAATCAGTGTTCACACATTACGCGACAGCAAAGATTCCCCGAAACTTATTTCCAAAAAGCTTGAATATATGTTAAGAAACGCAAAACTGCCTTGTCTGCAAAAAGGAACAAAAAATGACTTCATGAATACAATTCGGAGAAATATAACCTAAGCGGAAATAACTGCAAGAAGCTACGCGGTCTCAAGAAAATGCTTATAAAGAAACTTTACAGGTCGCCAGCATCTCAGCCTTCATTAAAATAAATTCGATTATAATTCCGGGGGCCCAGGGCCGGCTTAATATAATTTGGCAAAATAAAGAAAAATTAAAACTACGTTACAAATGTTGTATTAAATGCTATATTAATTGTGTGATTATATACTGTGATATGAGAATTTTGTCTTGTTCTTTGTTGCTGCTACTTGGATTCATTTGCTTACTTTCAGATAATTGTGCTACCTTGAGTTTATAAATTCTGTGTGATGCCTGGATACATTTGCCGTTAGGCAAAAGATTCGTTGGCGCTCTTTTTGAGTACTTGCAAGTTGTCTCCCTGATTTAGCCGCGGCGGCAATTGTATCCAAGTGGTCATTAATGTTATAATTTTGAGAGATGTAGCCGACGAATCGAATTGATTCTAACAACTTGAAGTAATTGATTACTACATTTAATTACTCAATACTTTTGAGTAATTAGATTACTCTAAAGTATTTAAACTACTTTGTAAGTATTTTAATTATTTGTGGCAATTGAAATTACTAGAGGTAATTGAATACTTTCTGATACTTCAATTACTAAATTGCTGATCTAGTTTGAGTATTAAATCTCCAGAATCCAAAAATAATATAACGTTTAATTAAGTTACATGCCAAGTAAATGGCAATAGGGCATTTCTGGAGCAATGTAAGTGTAATTTAAAGTTTCCTGTAAGTAGTCGCATAACAATTGGTGTTGTGCACGATCAAAGAGATATTTGTGGCAGGCGCGTATGTTGGTAGATGAGATGAGATATTCATGAGTTTTTTCTTGTGTACTGCACACTGCGTAGGATGTAGCGTTGTGTAAGAAGCGAAACGTATGTCTGCGGTAAGATTACAAAGTAAAGTACGATAAACGTATAATAATTTTTTCCCATAACAATTGACAGCAAATAGCTTCATTATGCAATAGTGGTTAATAATAATTATATATTAATTTTAAATTATTTGTTTAAAACGATGTACTGGCAGTGAAAGTAATTGAAAAGGCAATTTATGTTATGCAATTACAATTACCAAGTGATTGACAATTGAATTACTATTTCATTTGAGTATTTTGCCCCGCTCTGACACCAAGTAATGCTTATTTCTATAATCACAATTGTATTTATTATACTGAGTTTCTAAAATGATAATAGGTAACTAGGACCATTGTGGTGTCAAGATTAATTTTTGTACCGATAAGGTTTCGTGCTTATCTATAGCTTGAATGTAGACGATTTTGATAATTGTAAATTTCGAATCGTCAGCTTGAAAACATTATAGTACAGTCAAAATAGTGTAAAAATAATATTGACCTGGGAAAAATTGCAACACAAATGATTCTTTTTGCAATATACTGTGAAAAGTGTGTATTTTAACATACTTAAAATCCCCATTAATCCCGGCCCAGGAAATCAGTCAAAATCAAAGATGGCGGCTAAATTTGCCGATTTTTGTCTTTTTTCTCTATTTTGCTGCATTTATTGCCGTAAAAAAGATAATGTGCACTTAAAATAGGTACTTATTATGTATTGAAGGATGCCATTTACATAATACTTTTGAATTACTTTCATACGTATCGTTATACAGTGTCCGCCTAAAAATCGGCATAATATGAAAAAATTTTTTTTTGATTTTTCAAAAAAACTTTTTACGTCAATAATTTGTGCTTCTCTAAAAACCTATTTAGCCTCTATCATATATACCGAGTGATTTTTACTTATTGAGAAAATGGAGTTTTTCGTAATTGTCAAAATCCAAAAATTGCCCTTTTTCGTAAATTAAATAAAATTTCAATGAGATTTTTTTAGAGTGTGTTATTTTTAACTGACTGAGCAATATCAAGGCCAGACAACACCGGTTTTTTAAATTTTAGTTAAAAAATCATTTTTTATTTTTTTAAATATTTTCAAAATTTCACATTTCTACCAAGACTTAATATTAAAATTCAATATTTTTTATGTGAAGACATTAAAGATTTATAATTCAGTGGAAGCATCATGGTTCTCCATCTCCTCGAAAATTTAAGGTTTATCCATCAGCCGGAAAAGTAATGGCTTCTGTTTTTTGGGATGCCCAGGGAATAATTCTAATTGATGTCTTACAAAAAGGAGCTACAGTAACAGGCAACTATTATACAAATTTAATATCAAGGAAAAACGTCGTGACAAATTGAAACGTGGTATTCTGTATCACCAGGATAATGCACCGAGCCACACTTCTTGTGTTGCTATGGCTGCCATAGCCAATGCAGGCTTTGAACTACTTGAACATCAGCCATATTCTCCAGATCTCGCCCCTAGCGATTACAGAGTGTTCGCCAAACTGAAGGAATAGCTTCGGGGGAAGATTTTTTCATGCAGTAATGAAGTAACAGATGATGTAAATCAGTGGTTTGCAGAGATTGGACAATCCTTCTTCCAGGAAGCCGTTACAATGCTGGAGCATCGGTGGGATAAATGCATTAGGCTTAAAGGAGATTACGGAGCATAGGGATCACCCCTCGTACATTGAAAATACGTTTTCTTGCTCTTGTAAGTCTGATGTGTAATAACAGTTCATGTGATGTGTAATACACAATACATGTAATCATTTTATTTATATAAGAACTGCCTGTACATTAATGACAAACAAGGCAAATTCAGCTGCCATCTACGATTTTGACTGATTTCCTGGGGCGGGATTAATGGGAATTTTGAGTTGATGTAAATGGCATGGTTCAGCACATAATAAGTACCTATTTTGAGTGCGCACTATCTTTTTTACGGCAATAAATGCAGCAAAATAGAGAAAAAGACAAATTCAGCCGCCATCTTGGAATTTGACTGATTTCCCGGGCCGGGATTAATGGAGATTTTGAGTATGTTAAAATACACACTTTTCACAGTATAATGCAAAAAAATAATTTGTGTTGCAATTTTTCCCAGGTCAAAATTTATTTTGACTGTACTATTAACAATGTTTTTTTAAATTAATTACTTTTTATTTATAGATGTGTTACTTAACTTTTCGAGCTTTGAGACTATGCTAATCACTGCCACAGCCATAAGCCAACTTACCTCGACATTGAATAGGTCCTAGTTGTTTGAAATTCCTATGGTAACATCTGATAACATTTATTTAGAAATTCTATCTTGGAGTACATGAAACCTGAAAAAATAACTATTCCTCAATACCTACTTGTAAAGTTGTGTTTATGGTAACATTTTATTGATTAATTATTAAGATGAATAGAATAGAATAGAATAGAATATTACATTATTCACTAGTAAATAAAACAGTTCATAATCCATAGCAACTCCCAATATACATACGCGTATCTTGCCAACTAGTATACATTCAGATAATATGATTACTTATTTCTAATTATTTATTAAATATTAACTATATTGTAGTGATGACTCTACGTTGTAACGCCTATATTATGTTATAATTGACTTAAACCTTACTTTAGTTTATTCTCAATCAATTCTTTTTTAAACTGAATTTTAATTAACTCATTTGCCCTTTTATAATTATGGATTATCAAGATTATTAAACTGCTAGATCCGGTAGAAACACACTTGACTGAAACACAGGTCGGATTCTTGATAATCTAGACTGGACGAGTACCGTTTAAACTACGGAATAAAAATAAACTGGACAGTATAACCTCACTTTTTCTGTATTAAAGCTGTCACTAGTGTTTATACCAGCTGTAGCAATTTACATTATTTAGAAATTATTATGGTAAACCATATAAATGACTATATGACTGATGATGAAGATGTTGTTGATTATCTTAATTATTTAAACCAACCACGACGTCCAAAAATAGTAGGTACGTAACCGACCAAATGATTTGGAAATATGGGACGATTATGACTTTTTTGTACGTTTCCGACTTTCCAAAAATGCATTTCAATTCGTTTTGGAACAAATTCAGGAAACAATATCGTATGGAACAAATTGGTAATTTAATTAAGTTATCTATTGATGTTATCTACACAATAATTATTGCACCAGTAATAGGGGCCTCTTTATCTTTAGGAATTCTGCCCTTTCACCTGCTAATATGCTTCTAATAGCTTTACGGTTTTATGTATCAGCCAGTATGTTAGTAGTAGTTGGAAGACTTTATGGGAATACACAAGTCTACAGCAAGCAAAGTGATTTATAGGGTATCGAGAGCAATAGCACAATTTCGGCCAACATTTATCAGGTTCCCAACAAATGAAAACGAAATCATGGAAGTACGATAAGGATTTTTTAATAGGGCAAGATTTCCTCGCGTAATAGCAGCTATCGATTGTACTCATGTCAGAATACAGTCTCCAGGTGGTGACCAAGCAGAGCTTTATCGAAATAGGAAATCTTTTTTTTTCATTTAACGTGCAAACAATGTATGACGCTGATTTTAAAATAAGAGATATTGTTGCAAGATGGCCTGGATCATCACACGACTCCACTATATTCAACAATTCCGCAATACGTGCTCGATTTGAAACTGGAGAGTTTAATGACTCATTAATATTAGGGGATAGTGGATACGCCGTACGACCATTCATGATAACACCGTTGTCTAATCCTGCAACTCGAGGTGAACATTTATTTAGTGAATCACAGATAAGAACAAGAAATGTAATTGAACGCAGTTATGGGGTGTGGAAAAAACGTTTTCCTGTTTTGGCTCTAGGTTTACTTTTAAAATTAGAAAGAATTGAAGCTGTAATTGTTGCTACAGCAGTTTTGCACAATATTGCCTGCGAAATGAAAGAAGCAATACCTCCAGAAGAGGCAGCTGCTATAAATTTTGTTAACAATGTGCCAACAACCCGACAAGCGGTTCGAGCTGTAGGTGGTATTAATAATAGTTCCCGTTACAATTTCATTCACGATTATTTTAATGGATTAGTTTAAATAATAAGTATTTATTACAAAAATTATAAAATGGGTTTCCTAACACCCAAAAAAACATAACACAGAAGTAAAGTATTTTATTAAGAATGTAATTAGATGTTAATAACAAGAGTACTATCATTTGGTATTTTTTCTCTAATCTTCGATCGTTGGCAACATCGATTTATTAATTTCAATATCCAAATTTAGCAGCATTTTTCTGTTATGTTCCATCTTCATATGTCCTAATTTCATGTTGTGTTCCTCTTGCAAGCATTTAATTTGTAAATTAACAAGTTCGAGCTTGTTCTGAGCTAAGTTACACCATTCAGCATTTGCAACTGTAACAGTAACCGTTCTCAACTGTTTTGGAATGCGTCCTTTCTTAGTAATCGATGTACTACCATGATAAATTTTAGTTGCTGGAGTAGAAACGCCTGGTACTGAACTACTGGTAGTGGCATTTGGTGTAGCCGCATCACTTCATGGAATGGTAATAAATAAAGGAATGTGTGGAGCGAAACTGGATGAAATTGCTACAACTGATGAAGTTTCCTTTGAAGAATTATTATCTTGTATTACATATTCTTGGGTTTTGGGAGTTAATGGCAGAGATCTTGGTTGCCGTAACTTATCCGCAGCATAAGTACTCCAATCACCATAATCTGACGTTACAAGCACAGGTTCATTGCCATCAATGTTTGAGGCATTGGATATCACAGTAGAGGTAATTTGACGACTGCCTGCTACACAATTACTAAAAATTACTTATTTGTTAAGGGGGTAGCACAAGAAAATAGTACCAA
Organism: Agriotes lineatus; assembly: GCA_940337035.1. Classification (NCBI taxonomy): domain Eukaryota; kingdom Metazoa; phylum Arthropoda; class Insecta; order Coleoptera; family Elateridae; genus Agriotes; species Agriotes lineatus. The sequence continues at coordinate 128,980,494 of OW679200.1, read as the reverse complement.
CCAGTTGTATCACTGTCAAATTCTGATAACCTGCCATATATTTCTTCAGAGCTGAGAAGTTCTTCCACCTCACAGTCTACAGGTGTAATGTCCATAATCTTGCGTGGGCCCCCTCCAGTGCCAAGTATGTAGCACTTTTCATCAGAAAATTTCTTCTTGGATACCTTCTTAATATTTTCATATTTTGCCCTTAATGCCCTTAATCTCTAGGGAAAAATGCAGTATGGTGGACCACTCTAAAACACATTGAAATTGTTCGCGCAGTTCTCTTTGTAACAGCAGCGGCAGCAATTTGAACTACCATTCCTGGAGCTAGTAATATAGGCGGGTACTAAGTACACACAAATCTTAAACTGCAGCTAACCTAAAATGATAGCTTCTGTGCATGGTCTATGATACACTAGTGTCACTTTTTTTCGAGGCAATTATATCTTTGAATTGCTTGACCAAATCCATCAACAGAATCTCCTCTTCTGTGGTCAAATTTGCACATCTTTTCTTTTTAGTGCTATTTTTAACACTTTCCTGCATGGTGAAACTTATTACACAGGAACGCAAACTGTAAACAATGGTAATGATTTTGAAGTTTGGACGAACAAACGTGATTTGTTATTGAAAATGAAGTAGGCGCCATTCATTTTTTCAATGCCAACATAACTTAACTGACGCTTAGGATGCACTTACGCTGAAAAACCCATACTTTTTAAGCTTAGATTAAAATTCCGTTTAATGTAAGAGTGCGGTTTAGTAAATCTGAAGTTTAAACTGACACTGAACCCTCCCTTAGGCGTTCTCACTACATCCATTTATTTTACTCCTCTTCTTCTTCACATTTTTTAATCTTTTGAAGTTTACTTTTTATTTACACCACGCCAATTTTAGTTTAATTTATAACTCTTTTATATTCCAAACAGGTTTTTAAAACTTTTAGAAAGGGTTTATTTTCACAACTTTAACCGCTTACGAACTGTATTACATGTTTTCATATCAAATTCTTTTTACTTGTCAGGTCATTTTGTATTTTAATTAGCCACCTAGGCTTTAGGGCAGGGTGCCTGTATGTTAAACCCTTTTAGTTACTTATTTGGCTGCATCGCCTAATTCCATAATAATGATTTTGCACATATTTGGCATCAAGCGCAGTATTTCTCGTCATCCGGGGCACCCCTTTGTTGGTACTTTGACAGTCGGGTGTTAACGCTCGCAGGATTTCCGAACCTTCTAGAATATACGCTGTTGGTGTGACTGCGAGGCCTCGCGCTGTCTTTGTCACCGGAACTTATTTGTGTTATTGGGCGCATCGCCATTGGCTGTCGAGAGTCACGTGGTAACGCCGTTTTGGCTCACGCTACTGCGGGGGTCGTAACGCTGCTTGCTTGGGCAGTTCAACTCAGGCGATTGAACAAGGGAGGTGTGTGTGTGTCGTTAGCGGCGATCTTATTACGCCAAGGCGTAGGTGTGATGGAATTCCATGCCCGGTTCTACGTCGTCACGTAAGGGAGTGTTCCCTTTAGCTCATTGTGCGAGGATTCCGTTGAGGTAGGACATCACTTGGCCTAGTTTGGCCGTCGTAGCGGCGTTTGTTGAAGCGCCAGCCTTTGTCGCCATTTTGGGCGCATCCAGACCATTCACACGTCGGCCGTTTTAGCGGCGAATGAATTGCCACAGGCAACCTGTTTCCCGCCAGCTGGACCGCATGCCGATCTCTTGGGCCGTCACCAATAAAATTAAGGTATTTGTAACCATTGAATCATACTAACTTCTCGTGCGCGAGCTGTGCGCTTAATCATGTGAATAATTGCTGAACTCTTGGCATACGTGCTGTAAGGCGGCAACGCCAGGTTGCTCGCGGTAAAATTGCATGTGCCCGAACTTGATGTGAAATCTTGTGCACCGTTAAAAACGTACCCTTCGCATCTTAAATTGTTGTCGCGAAGTGGCGTCGCTCGCTCATTTTTGATCTAATCACTTCCCTCACTTGGGCTTTGCTGTGTTTGCCCCAAATTATCATGTGAGCATTTTTATGAACAAACGTTCCCTTTGTGGGACTCATATGTCAAACTGCTTTTGATTTTGTACAGTTATGGGTGTTGTTTAGTAACAGTAGTGCGCCCATCAGCTGATGCTTATTTATAAGAATTAACGCAATGTTTGCGGCACGCTTTGCTGCCCCAATGTAAGAATTGAATAATAGACGCTTATCTAATTAAGAGACGCTTTATTCTTGGTCGCTTTGTGCATGTTCTGTTTCAGCGTGCGCCCATCATTGAAGAGATAAATGTACGGTGGAGCCAGCGAGATCAGAGCGTGCACGTAAGCTTGGTGGTGACATTGCCGTGGCTGAAAAAGCCCCACTTCTTGATCTAAGTATTTTTGCCATCACGAAATCGTTGTGTGAGTTTATAATTCACGAGTACCCCTATCGACGGAGTGTCTTGAATACTTCGCCCCCGTCTAACCGCCCAGGCCCGGTTACCCGGGTTATGACAGGCTTGGTGGCGCCCTCATAATTTTGACGTACCCTATATATATGCCTCAACACGCTTGCCCAGAACGTATCGTGTGACTCACGCCCGACTCCCTGAGCGTTCCAGCCGTGACCTTTAGCCTGTTTTTAGCAAATCTCAGGGCAAGTGTGCCAGTTTTCCAGGACTGATTCCGTGGTGCGATGCTCACCTTGGGTGGGTGTCGTAAAGTTGTTTTAATACCGTAACATACTTACTGATAATAATTAATAATAAATCTCCTTAGTGATTTAGTTTAGCATATATTTCATAGTCCAACACACTATAGAACTTTATTATATTTGTCTAATACCCACTACGTTAAATGGTATATTTCGAAAAAGTATTTGCCATTAATTCCCCTTTTCATTTCAGATAAATTAAATTATGTTAAAATCCTACTGTTTCTTATGTAGCTTCATTCAATTGAATTTTAAATTCTATTTCTTTTCATTACCAAATACATTTTAATAATTTTGATATCCATTTCATACTTAAATTCATCTTTGTAATTTTTAATATTTACTATATTCTTTTAACCTTATTAATCTGATTTTAAATCCCTGTACCAAGACCATAACAATATACAGGGTGTCCCAAAAAGAATGGGACACGGATTAGTCATAGATACAATACGTTATAATACATCGATTACACCTAATATACCTTAGTACTAAGTCCCAATATACCTTAGTACTAAGTCCCTTCAATAAGAAGTTATAGGGCCTTGAAGTTCAATTTTTATTTTTTTGCTAATTTTCACAAATGTGGAAATATCGATTTGAATTTTGGTATACATGCTTATTATTATGTACTGCACTAACAAAAAATTTCATAAATTAGACTTGACTCTAAGAGGCATTTTACCTATCTTTTAAAATTTTTTAGCACTAACTCCGTTATCTGTAACACTTTTTGAAATTTTAGGTTGATATGTGAAAGAGAATTAAAAAGCACCAAACTAATGTACTCTTAGTTCTTAAACCTAAAAGCAACCGTTTATCTTAAAATGCCCATCAAAGGTTTTTGGTAGTCATTAAGACGTACAATTATCACGTAGCCATGAGCACAAAAACAATGGTCATCTAGTAAAAAACAATAAAAAATCAATTAATGACATTAGTGACATAAGAATTTGTTCTTATATGTTTAAGAAAATGCCGTTACATAACGAATTCTCCAATGCTGAAAGGTTCGTTATATCGCAGCATTTTCGTAAGCACAAAAGACAAAAAATTGATGGCACCAACGTCATGAATTGATTTTTTGTTATTGTTTACTAGATTACAATCATTACCCATTGTTTTAGTGATCATGGCTACTTGATAATTGCACGTCTTAATGACAACCGAAAACCTTTGATATGCGTTTTAAGGTAAACGGTTGCTCATACGCTTATGAACTAAAAGTACATTATTTTTGTGTATTTTAATTTTCTTTCAGATAATAACCTAAAATTTAAAAAAAATATATTACAGATAACGAAGTTAGAGCCAAAAAAGTTTATAAAGATAGGTAAAGTGCCCTTTACAGTAGTCTAGTTTATGAAATTTTTCGTATTAGTGCAGTACATAATCGTAAGCACGTACACCAACATTCAAATCGATATCTCTAAATTTGTGAAAATTAACAAAAAAATAAGAAATAAAAAATTGAACTTCAAGGCCCTATAATTTCTTACTGAAAGGAGTTTGTACTAAGGTATATTGGGTTTAATCGATTTATTATGGCGTAAGCAATCTATGACTAATTGGTGTCCCATTCTCTTTGGGACACCCTGTATAGTGAAATGTAAGTATTGGAAAAACTTTTAAACGCCACACGTACATAAAGAGATTTTATCTATGAGGGGAAAACTTTATTTAGCTCACGAGGTAACGTGTTATCCCGTCCTACACATCCTTTACCCTCTACCAACCCGCACCGGCCAGCGTGGTAGAGTATTGGCCAACAAACCCCCAATGAAAAATGTCGATTTCCGAAAATTATCCCCAGGTGGATCGAGCGAGGAGTTCGAAATCCCACACTGATAAGAAATTATCAGTCTGCTCCATCGGATATGGGGGGAGCAAGAAGTCGATTAAAAAATTGCGAAACCTGGAAATAGCAACTTACAACACACGAACGTTATCTTCAGACGAGAAAATTGCGGAAATAGAAATCGAACTAGAGCAGATAAAATGGGATGTTGTCGGAGTGAGTGAAGTCAGGAGACGCGGCGAAGGTCTCATAAAACTAAAATCCCATCATTATTTCTACTATGCCGGCGAAGAGAATACATCGGATGGAGGAGTTGGACTTCTGATTCACAAACGTCTAGGTGATGATATTTTGTCTTTAAAAAAGATCTCTACTAGAGTAGTGTATTTAATCCTTAAACTAAACAAAAAGTATACTGTTAAAATCATACAGGTATATGCACCAACAACAAGCTATACTGAGCAAGACATCGAGATCTTCTATGACGATGTATCATTAGCCCTTAATGACGCCCATGCTCATTTTACTATATTGTGTGGAGATTTCAACGCAAAGGTTGGTTTGAAACCTGACTAGTCAGAGGTATGTCTGGGAAGCTTTGGATCTGTAGGAAGAAACCATAGAGGTGCAACGTTACTAGAATTTCTATTACAACATAAACTTTACCAAATGAATAGTTTCTTCTATAAAAAGCCCCATAGAAGGTGGACTTGGGAAAGCCCAGATGGAAGAACCCGAAACGAAATAGATTATATCATAACAGATAAGCCAGAAATTGTGAAAAATGTAACAGTGCTCAATAAGTTCACAATAGGTAGTGACCACCGGCTAGTGAGAGCGAAAGTTCAGATAAATCTAGGCAAAGAAAGATACAGAATGATAAGAAAGAAAACTAGGAACGCTTGGGCGAACCCTCTAGATACTGCGAAATTCCAAAGAAATATTACAAACCTTTTAGAAACTACAAATTGTTGTGAAGAGAATATAGACAGCCTAAACGACGCAATAGTTGAGACCATACAGAAAACCCAAGATGTCCATTGTCCTAAAACCAAAAAATGTTGATGAAAGAAAGAAATGCCATTATGAACGATAATAATCGCAGGAAAAATCTGAGAAAAATAAATAAACAAATATCCAAAGCTGTAAGACGTGACATCAGAAACTACAACAACAATCAGATAAAACAAACAATCGAGAAGAACAAATCCATGAAGGTGCTGCGTAGAAAAATTGGAAATGGGAAACCTGAAGTAATCAACCTGAAAAATAAAAAGGGAATTCTAACATCAAATCGTGAAGAAATACTGAATATAGTAAAAGAATTCTACTCTCAATTATACCAAAGCCAAGTGAATGAAAACCTAGACCCGCAGTCACTATCATCCAGCAAAGGCATTGTCAATCAGGGATCCGAGGAATTACCAGAGATCACCGTCGATGAAATACGGTTAGCCTTGCAAAAGTCCAAAAACAACAAGGCACCCGGTGAAGCCAACGTTGTTACAGATGCAATAAAAATAGGAGGCCCACTTTTATTGGAGAAAATAAAAGTATTATTCAATCTTTGCTTAAACATCAGCAATATACCGAGTAAATAGAACAACGCGGTAACCATATTACTGTTTAAAAAGGGAGATAAAACCGATCTAGAGAATTATAGACCAATAAGTCTACTGAACCATCTCTATAAATTATTCACTGGAATAATAACCTCAAGGCTAGAAAGGAAGCTTGACTTCTATCAGCCAGAAGAACAGGCTGGTTTCCGATTTGGTTTCGGAACTAACGATCATCTGCAAACTATTAAAACTCTAATTGAGAAGTCTATAGAATATAATAGACCACTAGCCCTCGTATTTGTTGATTTCCACAAGGCTTTTGATACTGTCGAGTTAAATGCTGTTATAAAAGCCCTACAGGAATGCCGCGTCGATTATAGGTACGCAAAACTAATATATAATATATATAGTAATGCAACTATGACTGTGAAATTGCACGATAATAGCGACTATATTCAAATTAGAAGAGGTGTAAGACAAGGTGACACCATGTCACCTAAGCTATTTATCACAGTTCTAGAGTACGCATTCAAGAAACTCGACTGGGAAACGAGAGGCATTACTATAGACGGAAAACAAATAACAAATCTTAGGTTTGCAGACGATATAATACTAATATCTGATGATCTTGGGGAAGCAGGATTGATGCTGCAAGAATTGCAGACTGTCTGTTCTAGTGTCGGTTTGAATATCATCTTCCATAAAACCAAACTAATGACCAACTTGATACCCAATGACCACATCAAGGTCAGTAACAATGTTGTCGAACAAGTAGAAAAATATACATATTTGGGACATGAAATTAGAATCTCAAGAGATAATCAAACATGCGAGTTAACCAGAAGAATATCTCTCGCCTGGGCAGCGTTTGGTAGACTCCGTGATGTTTTCAAAAGCAACCTTCCAACATGCCTAAAAAGAAAAGTTTATGACCAATGTATTTTACCTGTTCTGACTTACGGTGCAGAAACTCTAACTTTAACATCTGGAACAGCTCGAAAAATAAAAATTGCACAACGTAGGATGGAAAGGTCAATGCTGGGCATATCTTTGAGAGACCATGTTACAAACGAAGACCTACGCCAGAGAACAGGAATAACTGATGTTGTAAAGCGGATATGTCAACTTAAGTGGAACTGGGCAGGTCACATAGCCAGAATGAGTGGCGATAGATGGACGAAGAGACTTCTTGAATGGCGCCCAAGAGCTGACAAACGTAGTATAGGGAGACCACCTACCCGATGGACCGACGACATCAAAAGAGTTGCAAATAATTGGGTTCAGACTGCCCAAGACCGAGGAAAATGGCAATCAATGAGGGAGGCCTATGTCCAGCAGTGGACTTTAAGGGCTGGATGATGATGAGGTAACGGTGAAAATGTCTATTTATTTACTTATACCGGACTAACTATTAAATATCCCGAATGGGACATAAGAGTTTATGGACTAGTAACTGACAGAGTTTTGCTATGTTATGAACCAGCAGTAGTTTTTTAGAACAAACATCTTAAATTACAAACTTTAGCGGTTATAATAGGCAAAATTTTATATCTCACATGTATAAATCTAAAATTTAATATTTATAAAAAATTTACATAAGCGGAGATTCTGTTGCACCATACTGTGTAGAGCTAAAGTTTCTAAAACAGGGAATTAAAATGCAATTTAAAGCACATTTAATGCACATTATTGTTCACTTCGAGAAGTTTCACTTCCTCCAGCTTTATAAATGGGATTAATTTATATAAAAACAAAGATTACTTAAAAATACTCACAGCAACTGTAAACATTGGAACATTTAATCCAAATCAGATTATTACCCCTTTTTCGTTTTTACTCACCGTTGTTCATTCTTGCGTGTACAGCACGGGACAGTTGATTTTTTCACTCTGTTGACTTGAAATCCTATTATAAAACTCTCTATATGCGATTCATTTCCCTGGCGAATAAAAATGAAAAATGCGTGAGATTGATGATTTGATGAACCACTTTGTTGCAATTTTGCTGAATGATTTGAATTTAAGGGATCATATTTTCTAATAACCGGATAAATTCCATTTGTCATAGACTCAAATATCTACACATATTGAAGTCTAGAAGAAGGATATTTATGATTCAGAAGGCAGATCTAAGTATATGCTGCAGATTGTTCTGAACTCGACGTAGAACATAAAATGTGGCCAACGAAGTAAAATTTACGAATTTTAATTTTTCAACTATTTGCGTTCCTTGTAAGTAGATTAAACTGGCTACTTCATCTTGCATCTAGATTTAATTAAAATTGCGTTATAAATATATTTAGAGTAAGCAGAACTGATAATCATTATTATTATTAGTCAGTTGATTCAAAGGTGATAAATCACCAGAAATAAAAATTAGTAGGATCACAGAATAATAACAGTTGGCTCAGTCTACCTCGAAATTGGGCCGAGCAAAGGCAATCAAGGAATCGGGAATCAGATAAAGTTACGCTTGGAAGAAGTCGCGAACCGCGACAATATAAAATGTAAATGAGGTCGGAAATCTCAAAACCCTTTCCTTCTTGGCAAGGCAGTTTTTTGTACGTTTTCGTATTTTATTTCTGATATTGCCTTCAGGAGGCTTGTTATTTTAATTTAATAACTTCTCGCGCAGACTTTTGTGTTGTTCTTCAAACTTTACGATTGTTGGCATTTCAGGGCGAAATTTAGAACTTTTACACTGTGTGGCGCACGTCACGTCATGTAATGTCCCTACATTTATTGGTGTAAAGTTAATTAAGGATGAAGTGTAGAGATGAGGAAGTAATGCTCGCCGAAGATGGCATAATGGAATACGGAATATTGAGCAAAGGAAAGAAATTATGTTGCTTTCCTCATAAATTTTGTGAAGCCAAATTGAGGTCTTTTCTATTTAAGGGTAAAAAGATTCTTTTTTAATCAGAAATGTTATTAAGGTTAGTCGAAAACAAAAATAAAGGAGGTGACTCAGAAGTAGAGCATATAGTCATAGGTCAGAAAATGTGAGTTCTATTTTCACGAACTTTGACAAACGTGGAATCTTAATGTTTAAAACCTCCACAAAGAGAATAGGCCAATTTCCATGCAGTGTGAATATTAACAAGGCTGGCAACAACGGATATGATCGACAAGATAACGAATTGCAAGTAAGGAAATTAAGTATTGGACACATAGACATATTTCTTGGTCTGAGTACATCACAAACGAAGAATTTAGCTCACCAAGCCACACGGAGAAGAACAGTCCTGGTGAAAACTCGGAACCAAATGACGTATGTGGCTCAAGATAGAGACCCTTGGAGAACCTTCTTAGAAGCGTTATGCTTCGTTTATGACAGCAAAAAAGAAAACGCAACGGTCAAAGTAGGGTTCCGAAGCTAACAATTACCAACCAAGAATTTATAGGAAGTCCGGAACAGGAAGGAGTGGGGAGAAAACGGAACAAATCGTTTCTTGAGAGCAGAACTATATTATGCCCATTATTTCTTATTTTCAAGTTTTAATGCCAAGTGAAACGATACGAGAAAACTGCGGAGTTTAGGACATCGTGAGATGGGTAAGAACTAGACGCCGCCAATGGAGAGACCACGTGGACAGGATGGACGAGACAAGATTAGTAAAATGGGTAAAGACACAAAAGCCGAACTCAAGAAGACCAGTTGGAAGGCCACCCAAGAGATGGAAGGAATGCTGGACTTCAGCATCCCAGGAAGACTAAATGCAATTGTCGATATTAACAGGACAAACGTCCTATCATAATAATAATAAGAAGAAGAAGAACGCCAAGGTATACATTAACGTTCGCCGAATTTAGTGCAGAAATAGTCTAAGTCGATATTAGAGGGGGAGACCAATAAAATCGCAAATACAGACTAGCTTATCTCTTAGGAGCCATTTTCTTTTAGTGCAGAATTATCTTATGAGGCACGCGGTATTCCAAATTTGCGAGCGATTTTCGCTGTGTTGGACCTAGACTAGTTCTGACCTATCGTTTCTGAGTTAGCATATAGAAATAGAAGTAATGGACATAAACTTGTTCTTATTTGGTATTTTCGGAGTTGGTATCTAGTGCTAGTGGACATAGACTTGCACTGTCGTAATTTCCTGGGTCGCCTTGTGAAAATGAATACCAGGAGGTTTGAAACAATTATGGAAATGGTCCTGGTTAAGAAAGTCAACAAGTCTTTATGTCAGTCAAAAAAAAAAACAGGCAATTTCTTGTATGAGCGATAAGTTACTAAATACATAATAATAATCACACAGATGAATCTACTCTTGTAGCTGATGGTCGTACTATCATTGACTCTTCCCATTTAGAACCTCCATACGATTTTATTCAGCTTGAAAAAGGTAATAAGAAGTGTTTAATACGTAAGCAGAAAATTTTTGTTTAATTTGTAGTAATAATAATATAATATTTCTCATTTAAATTTTAGGTGATACAACTCGTACAGTAATGGTTGATGTAGGTTGACGAAATAAATATAAAAAAATCTGTAAAGGGGTTTACATGGAACTTCCCTGGAGCTAATTTAATCAATTTACAAATTAAAAAAATTAGTCCATGGGATTCGAACTCCGAAGCGAACATTTCGAGCCAGTGTCTTCTCCACCGCTAGAATAACAGAGCCACTGGCGTGTTCGAAGTGGACGAGTTTCCAATTTGTTATGTTTACTTTGTATCTGTTATGTCTTATTTTTTGCCAATGAAAAAACCTGAGTTATGTGCCAATTATTAATTGTATCTGTTTCGAAGGTAAAGCAAAAATAAACAAAATTAAATTTTTTAAGGTGCTTACCCTGTATATATTTCTCGGTTTTATGCCAGGTAGACATATAATATGCATGTAAAATATCATCTTCCAAAAAATAGTTTTTGAATTATACCGCCAACAGACAGACAGACAGACGAAATTGGGAAAACCTGTTTCGTAATCTGAAGAAATCTCGGAAGGTGATGTTTTTCTGATTACAATACTTTCTTCGTTTTTTAGAAGAGGGAGAGGGAAGTAAAAATAGTAAAGAAGATGAGTTAGCTTCCAACATATAATGGACCAATTCGCTATGTGTTGGGATATATATGACTCAATTTGGTTATAAATGTTACTTCTGCACGTATAATGAATAAAAAATAGCAATTTCATATTAAATCTAGTCACCAGTTTGAGCCTAATTATCATTTGTTTTATTGTTGACATATTGCTTGGGTTTTTGTGTTTTTGAAAACAAGTGCTTATTTCTTGGTTAGCTTATTACCAGGATTTACGATTTTGTTCTTGAAAACAAGTGATTATTTCTTGGTTAGTTTACAACGAGGGTTTACGATTTTGTTTTCGGTTGTTGTGAAAAATGCCCAATTTAACGGCAACTGACGTCG